>NW_021024836.1:25880-38431 GCF_004153795.1 Camellia sinensis | reverse complement strand
GTACCACCTCCCAAACAATGAAAATAGGGTCCATACCAAAAATGAACCCTAACCGATGCAAAACGAGGGTTCGGGGGCCAAAACATGCGGCTCGGGGCCCCAAAAACAGGTTGTTAGGTACCGGAAGTGGCGTGCGACCACGCAGGTGGTCTCGCAGGCTACAGGGCCAAGGAAGCCTTGCTCGAGCCAACAACTCAAATGCTCGCTCGAGCGAAAGAAAGCTCGGTCGAGCGAAGAACTCATACCCTCAGGTCTGAACCCAGACACACGCTCGAGCGAAGGAACTATAGCTCGAGCGAAGGATGAACTAACTCGCTCGAGCGAAGAAAAGCTCGCTCGAGCCAAGAATGCACAGCTACAGGTCCAAATCAAACACTACCTCTCGCTCGAGCGAACAACTCCTCGCTCGAGCGAAGAACCAAAAACCTGGACAGCAACTCTTGGTTTCTAAACCCAACCAACCTGAAACAAACCTGCCCAACACATCCTATAATTCCAAAAGAGAAAATAAGGAATAACAACAACAACCATTATACAATGAAAAAATCTACGGAACAGTCCGGATACAATAATTAAATGGGAAAAGACCAGGGTCGCTATATTTCTACAGTACTAGATTCCAAACATCTCTACTCTACTCTACTCTACTGAGGAAAGTTTCCTTGACTTCCCTAGGGACACTTGCTGTTTTCTATAATAACAAAATTTTATACTTAACTTGATATAAAAATTTTGTAGCAGGAGTCATTCTAGAATAGAAAACAACTATTTTATGAATCCTACTAATTGTCTTGTGACAAATACATAAGTGAAAAATTTGATAAATATTGGATGGTAGAACACACATAATATATCCTGTTTTGCTACTTTCTTAGAAACAAAATATAGTATTGAAGTTAATGCCAACTACTTCTTACACACCCTTCGACATTCTAAAACACATTTAGTTGGGAGTCTACCAAGGATGTCATTGATGTGGAATCCATATCAACCTTTGAACAACCATGGTATCTGAAGTAATAAAAATACCAATCAAGCTCACTAAATAAAACAAACTAATTTCAAGGTATCCAGACTGAAAGAATCAAAGTTAAAAGGCATCACAATAAGATTTATGAAATATTTAGAATAAAATAACAAAATGTAAGGTTCTTCAAATCAAATTGAACTTGGACATTATATTATATAATTGCTAAAATGAGCTATCTCCTTTTTACAGACCAATTCATCTTCTCAATGGACGACAAAGATAAATGAGATACAGTGGATACAATTCTTATACACCCTTCGACATTCTAAAACACAATTAGTTAGAAGTCTACCATGGATGTCAATGATGATTCCATATCAACCATTGAACAACCATGGCATTTGAAGAAGCAGAAATACCAATCAAGCTCACCAAATAAAACATACTAATTACATGGTAGCCAAATTGAAAGAATCAGAGTTAAAAGGCATCACAATTAGATTTATGAAACATTTGCAAGTCACTTTAATAAAATAACATAATGTAAGGTTCTTCAAATCAAATAGAACTTGGACATTATATTTTATAATTGCTGATATCAACAATCTCCCTTTTATAGACCAATTCATCTTCTCAATGGACGGGTAAGATAAACGAGATCCACTGGCTACAATTAGGCTTTTGGATTACTCAAAGGTAATATTTAAAGCACTTTTGTCTTTTCAATAACTACCATTAAATTTCTAGAATACTCCTATAACATATTTAAAACATTTTTATCTTTCTAATGGCTATCATTAAGCTTCTACAATACGTATTTAATATCTTTCTACAGTACTATATTCTAAACATCTCTACTCTACTCTACACAGGAAAGTTTTCCATACTTCCCTAGGTAGACTGGCTCTTTTCTATACTAACGAAATTTTATACTTAACTTGATATAAAAATTATGTGGCAAGAGTCATTCAAGAATAGAAAACAACTATTGGGTGAATCCTACTAATTATCTTGTCACATATACATAAGTGAAAAATTTGCAAAATATTGGATGGTAGAACGCACATAATATATCTTGTTTTCCTACTTTTTTAAAAGCAAAATATGGTATTGAAGTTAATGCCAATCACTTCTTACACACCTTTCAATATTCTAAAACACAATCAGTTGGGAGTCTACCAAGGATATCAATGATGTGGAATCCATACCAACCATTGAACAACCATGGTATTTGAAGAAACAAAAATACTAATCAAGCTCACCAAATAAAACATACTAATTTCATGGTTGTCAGATTGAAAGAATCAAAATTAAAAGGCATCACGGTAAGATTTATGAAACATTTGCAAGTCACTTCAATAAAATAACATAATATAAGGTTCTTCAAATGAAATAGAACTTGGAGATTATATTATATAATTGCTGATATGAGCTATCTCTCTTTTATAGACCCATTCATCTTCTCAATGGATGACTAAGATAAGCGAGATCCAATGGATACAATTAGGATTCTAGAATACACATAGATAATATTTAAAGCACTTTTGTCCTTTCAATGACAACCATTAATTTTCTAGAATACTTCTGTAACATATTTAAAACATTTTTATGTTTGCAATGGCTATCATTAAGTTTCTACAATAAATATCTAATATTTTTCTACAGTACTATATTCTAAACATCTCTACTCTACTCTACTCTACTCAAGAATGTTTTCCATACTTTCTTAGGGACACCGGCTCTTTTCTATACTAACCAAATTTTGTACCTAACTTGATATAAAAATTATGCGGCAGGAGTCATTCTAGAATGGAAAACAACTATTGGATGAATCCTACTAATTATCTTTTCACATATACATAAGTGAAAAATTTACAAAATATTGGATGGTAGAACGGACATAATATATCTTGTTTTGCTACTTTTTTAAAAGAAAAATATGGTATTGAAGTTAATGTCAATCACTTCTTACACACCCTTTGACATTCTAAAACACATTCTATTCGGAGTTTGCTAAGGATTTCAATGATGTGGACTCCATATCAACCATTGAGCAACCATGGTATTTGAAGATGCAGAAATACCAATCAAGCTCACCAAATAAAGCATACTAATTACATGGTAGCCAGATTGAAAGAATCAAAGTTAAATGGCATCACAATTAGATTTATGAAACATTTGCAAGTCACTTCGATAAAATAACATAATGTAAGGTTCTTCAAATCAAATAGAACTTGGACATTATATTTTATAATTGCTGATATCAACAATCTCCCTTTTATAGACCAATTCATCTTCTCATTGGACAGCTAAGATAAACGAGATCCACTGGATACAATTAGGCTTTTGGAATACTCAAAGGTAATGTTTAAAGCACTTTTGTCTTTTCAATGACTACCATTAAATTTCTAGAATACTTCTATAACATATTTAAAACATTTTTATCTTTGCAATGGCTATCATTAAGTTTCTACAATACATATCTAATATCTTTCTACAATACTATATTCTAAACATCTCTACTCTACTCTACTCTACTCAAGAATGTTTTCCATACTTTCTTAGGGACACCGGCTCTTTTCTTTACTAACCAAATTTTGTACCTAACTTGATACAAAAATTATGTGGTAGGAGTCATTTTAGAATAGAAAACAACTATTGGATGAATCCTACTAATTATCTTGTCACATATACATAAGTGAAAAATTTGCAAAATATTGGATGGTAGAACGCACATAATATATCATGTTTTGCTACTTTTTTAAAAGCAAAATATGGCATTGAAGTTAATGCCAACCACTTCTTACACACCCTTCGACATTCTAAAACACAATCAATTGGGAGTCTACCAAGGATGTGGAATCCATATCAACCATTGAATAACCATGGTATTTGAAGAAGCAGAAATACCAATCAAGCTCACCAAATAAAACATACCAATTTCATGGTAGCCAGAATGAAAGAACCAAAGTTAGCCAGAATGAAAGAACCAAAGTTAAAAGGCATCACTATTAGATTTATGAAGCATTTACAAGTCACTTTAATAAAATAACATAATGTAAGGTTTCTTCAAATCAAATAGAACTTGGACCTTATATTATATAATTGTTTAAATGAGCTATCTCCCTTTATAGCTCCATTCATCTTCTCAATGGACTGCTAAGATAAACTAGATCCAGTGGATACAATTAGGCTTCTAGAATACTCATAGGTAATATTTAAAGCACTTTTGTCTTTTCAATGACTACCATTAAATTTCTAGAATACTCTTGTAAAATATTTAAAATATTTTTATCTTTGCAATGGATATCATTAAGCTTCTACATACGTATCTAATATCTTTCAATAGTACTATATTCTAAACATCTCTACTTTACTCTACTGAAGAAAGTTTTCCATACTGCCCTAGGCACACCAGCTCTTTTCTATACTAACACAAGTTTATGCGTAACTTGATACAAAAATTATGTGGCAAGAGTCATTCTAGAATAGATAACAACTATTAGATGAATCCTACTTATTATCTTGTTTCATATACATAATTGAAAATTTTGTAAACAACTATTGGATGGTATGTTAGGGAAAATATTTGATTTCCTACAAGTAAATCAATTAATGGGAATAAAAACTAATGTGGAAAAATTAAATCAACAACGATTCAAGAATTCTACGTGTTTCCTTGAATGTGAGGTACGCCCACAAGATCGAAATCTAATTCCACTATCAACCAAAGAGTTTCTAAAAGATTACAAAAGAGACACGGATAGTCTCACAAACCACCCTTAGGTGAATTCAATTAATCACAAATAATCAAGAAGAATGACCTCTCCAAATAGATGAACAATTTATCTTAGGATCAGAGACATCAACAACATTAACAAATCAGAAACCCAACCTTTACCAATCTTAGTCACCAATTGAAAAATACACCCTGTACAGAGGATGAAGCAATTATTATGACTGTCGCATAAACCAAACCCACTGAATTGATTCTCAATGTTGTAACAACTGCACCGACTTCGAAAGAACTAAACAATATATATAAAACTATTGTTGTTTCTTAGCTTTTTATCAAAGCCCTAATTGTTACCAAACATATTATTAAGTATCCATTGGGCCTCTAAAAATCAGATATAATATATTATAACCAATACCAAACCAAATTAAATTCTTGTAATAAATCAATTGAGTCCCATACTCCACTAAGGAGGTATACCCAAAAATTCTCCCCCTATCGACTTAGGTGGAGACATCAACCATACCCGCCAAAGTTCGACACTTCAAATGTTTTTCTCTCAACAAAGTCTAAGTCAAAATATTCGAGATATATCATCCGCGTGAACCTTTTCGAGTTGCAACAATTTCGAATGTAACACATCACGAATCCAATGGTATCTCACATCAATGTGTTTCGATATCGAATGAAAAGTAGAATTTTTACTCAAATGAATAGCACTTTGACTATCACAATAAAGCACATACCTTTCTTGTTTCAAATTCAATTCTTGCAAAAATTTATTCAACCATAACTCTTTCTTGCAAGCTTCTGTAATGACAATAAATTCAGCTTCAGTAGTTGAGAGAGCAACACATTTTTGTAATTTAGATTGCCATGCCACAGTTTCCCCTGCAAAAGTTATCAAATACCTCAAAGTAGATTTCCTAGAATCAACATCACCGGCCATGTCAGAATCCGTGAACCCATCAAGCATTGGCTTACAAGCCCCAAAACACAAACACACCTTCGAAGTGCCTCGAAGATATCTTAGAATCCATTTCACCGCTGCCCAATGTTCTTTACCCGGATTAGAAAGAAACCGACTCACCACACCAACGGTGTGAACAATATCCGGCCTTGTACAAATCATGGCGTATATCAAAGAACCAACCGCTAAAGCATAAGTAATTTTCTACATCTCTTCCTTGTCTTTCTCACTTGTAAGACATTGATTCGAATTAAGCTTGGAGTAACCCGCAAGTGGACAACCAACCGGCTTTGCTTTATCCATGTTGAACCTCTCAAGAACTTTTTCAATGTAGCTTTCTTAAGACAACCAAATCGGTCCATTTTTGCGATCACAAACAATTTTCATACCAAGTATTTGCTTTGTCGGCCCCAAATCATTCATAGCAAAATACTTGCTCAACTCCAATTTCAACCTATTAATCATAGTATAATCTTGATCCACAATTAACATGTCATCAACATAAAGCGAAAGAATAATAAATTTGCCATCCAAATTTTTTTCACAAACATACAATGGTCTGAAGTGGTTTTAGAAAAACCATTATTCATTATGAAAGAGTCAATTTTTTTGTATTATTGTCGCGGTCGCGGGGCTTGCTTGAGGCTATACAAACTTTTCTTCAACTTGTAAACAAATTTCTCTTTCCCTTTCTCTACAAAACCTTCCGGTTGCTCCATATAAAACCTTTAAGGTCATCATGAAGAAATGAGGTCTACATATCAAGTTCCTCAACTTCAAGGTTCATACTTGCGGCAATGCCAAGTACAACCCGAATAGAAGACATTTTCACAACCGACGAGAAAATTTCATCAAAGTCAACACCTTTCTTTTGCCCAAAGCCTTTCACAACAAGACATGTCTTGTACCTCAGATTCTTGCCATCATTCTTCAATTTGAAAACCCACTTATTTTTTAGAATTTTCCTCCCTTTAGGTATAATTTCACCAAATCATAAGTGTGATTTTCAAGTGAAGAATTCATTTCTTCTTCCATGGCCTTTTTCCAATCACCTTTCTTTGTATGCTCAATTGCTTCTTGGTAGCTCTCAGGCTCCCATTGATTGGAGATCAACACAAACTCATTGGGAGAATGCTTTTAAAAGGTTGCCGGTTCCTTGTAGATTTCCTTAACTCAACTCGTGGTGGCGGTTCTTGAATTGGATGCTCTTCCTCAATATCGGGCTCAACTTCATTAGGATTAGTATCATCCTCCACATCGTCAATAGGTGGCTGTACATCTCCCCCATTTTCATCATCAACTGAAGATGAAGGAGATGGATCCATGTCAATGAGATCACTAGTTTTTGGTTCCGGTTGATCACCTTTGCCAAAGTCTTCAATTGTTTGGTCTTCAAGAAACACAACATCACAGCTTCAAATAACTTTCTTGTCGACCGAATCCCACAATCAATAACCAAACTCATCAGGCCTATAGCTAAGAAAAATGCATTGTCATGACTTGCTATCAAGCTTGGACCTCTCATCTTTTGGAATGTGAACAAATGCTTGGCAACCAAACAATCTCAAGTGCTCATAAGACACATCTTTGCTGATCCAAACTCTTTCGGGAACATCGCCATTCAAAGGATAGGAAGGAGACAAATTGATCACGTCAACTGCTATCCTCATTGCCTCACCCCAAAAGGATCTTGGCAATTTAGCATGTGAAAGTAGACACCTTGTTCTTTCCATAATGGTGTAGTTCGTTCTCTCGGCAATGCCATTTTGTTGAGGAGTCTACTTAATTGTCTTTTGATGCCGAATATCTTGGTTGGGACAATACTCATCAAATGGCCCAATGTATTCACCACCATTGTCTGTTCGGATACACTTCAATTTCTGCCCTATTTTTCTTTCAACCATGGCCTGAAAATGCTAAACACATCTAGAACTTGATCTTTAGTTTTTAGTGTAAAAGCCCAAACTTTCCTTGAATAATCATTAATAAAAGTAACAAAATAAAGTGCACCACTATGTGTTCTAACTTTTAAAGGATCACAAACATCCAAATGAATCGACTCCAAAATATTTTCTTTTCTGGAACCAACATTTTTATGAAAAGAAACTCTATGTTGTTTACCCGCCAAATAATGAACACAAATTTTAAGATGTGTACATTTCAAACCGGGTAGAAGCTTTTTCTTGAACAAAACTTGCAGCCCTTTTTCACTCATTTGCCCAAACTGCTTATGCCACAATTCGATAGAAGTATAATCTTCAAGTGCATTGATAACACTTTTACAATTTTTTCGTTGCATCGAATAAAGTGTATGAGTCTTCTTGCACTTAGCCACCACCAAAGAACCCTTTGTGAGCTTCCATATTCCATCACCAAATTTGTTGTTATAGCATTCATCATCTTGCTTCCTGATAAAGATCAAATTGAGGTGAATATCAGGAATATACCTCACATCTTTAAGCAACAACTTGTAACCCAAATTTGTTTCCATGCAAACATCACTCATGCCAACAACCTTGGACAAACCTTCTTTACCCATTCCAACACAACCATAATCTCCTTTGGTATAGGTGGTGAAAAAATCAACTCGAGAAGTCACATGAAAAGAAGCACCGAAATCAATCACCCAATTGCTCTCTTGGCCCACAAAATTGACACAATCATCTTCACAAACAACCATAAGATCACCATTGATAGTAACCGCTGTTGTGTCTTCTTGCTTCTTATCCACACTTTTTTCACGTCTTTTCTCCTTGTTCTTGAGCTTTCGGCATTCTCGCTTCATGTGCCCTTTTTTATGACAATAATAGCACTCAATGTCTTTCTTTGAAAAAGAACCATCTTTTGATTTGTCACGGCTTTGATCACAACCATGAGGAGTCTTACTCCTCCCCCTTGTTTTGCTTCAACCTCCCACAACAAATGCCTTCGAATGAGAAGAACTCATTGATTTTCTTCTAGTTTCTTCATTCAACAAGCTACTAGTGACTTGGCCCATTGTGACAACTTCATCCGGCATCGAATTACTAACCGTCACAACCAAAGTCTCCAAACTTTCAGGCAAGGAACTAAGTAGCATCAAAGCTTGCAACTCATCATCAAAAATAATTTTCATAGAAGCAAGTTGGTTAACAATACTCTTTATTTAATTCAAATGTTCAGGAACAGGGCTGCCATCTTTATATTTTAAATTAACCAATTTTTGAAAACAAAAAGACTTTATTTATGACTGATTTTCTGTCATAAAGGCCTTCTAATTTTTTTCATAAATCATGTGTTGAAGTTTCAATAGTAACATGATCAAACACACTGTCATCAATCCATTGACAAATAACACCAACGACTTTTTGATTAAGCCTCTTCCATTCATCATCTTTCATTCCCTCAGGTTTGCCACTATCACCCTTAATGGGTCCATACAAATCTTTACAAAATAATTCCATTTTAGTTTTCCAAGTTACCCAATTGTTTCCATTGAAGCTAGATATACAACCCATATTCCCCTTCATTGATTTATAAAAATAAATAAACCCAAATAAATCGTAAGCTCTGATACCAGTTGTTAGAGAAAATATATGATTTCCCACAAGTAAATCAATCAATGGGAATAAAAACTAATGTGAAAAAATTAAATCAACAACGACACAAGAATTTTACGTGGTTTCCTCAATGTGAGGTACGTCCACGGGATTGAAACCCGATTCCACTATCAACCAAAAAGTTTCCAAACGATTATAAACGAGACACGAATGGTCTCACAAATCACCCTTAGATGAATTCAAATAACCAAGAGGAAAGATCTTACCAAATAGATGAACAATTTATCTTCGAATCAGAGACAGCAACAACATCAACAAATCAAACACCCAGCCTTTACCAATCTTAGTCACCAACTGAAAAATACACCATGCATAGAGGATGAAGCAATTATTATGGCTATCGCATAAACCAAAACCCACTGAATTGATTTTCAATGCTGTAACAGCCGCACCGACTTCAGAAGAACTAAACAATATATATATATATATAACTATTGTTGAATCTTAGCTTTTTATCGAAGCCCTAATTGTTACCAAACATATTATTAAATATCCATTGGGCCTCCAAAAATCAAATATAATATATTATAACAAATACCAAACCAAATTAAATTCTTTTAATAAACTAATTGGGTCACATACTCCACTAAGGAGGTATACCCAACAAGGTAATACCATGCCATTAGTATCACTATTATATTGATTTTTTTTTTCTTGCCGATCGTTCGTCATCGGTCGTTTGCCACTCGCAGTATTCAACCGTTGCCTCGTTTTTGGCCGGGTTGTGGATAGGGTAAGAAAGAAGTGTATAACATAGAAAAAACAAAAAAGTAGGACCCCCCCTCCCCAAAAAAAAAAAAAATTCCAAAACAACATCGTTTTGGAAGCACTGCAGGGACCATTGCAGGAAAACACTATAGAGGACCTGGACTTGGGTGTTTGGGTGGGTTTGGCAGGGGAGGGGGATTAAAAAAATAATTTATAGTGTGTTGGGATGGGTATATGAGAGATTTTAGCGATAATAAAAAATAAAAAACAAAATAAATTGCACTATTAGTTTTTATAATTTCAATGAAATGTTACTTTGCTTTTTGAATTTTTAATTTGAATAATATGATTTTTACGTTTTCAATTTTGTTGTAAAGTAATCATTTTGTCACTTACCAGTAGGATTTGGAACGAATAAAATCATGTGTAAAATTAGAGGGACCAAAGTAAAATTCAAAATAATTGTAGTTCTTCCGTCACTTATCGTTAGAATTCAAAACAATTGCAGTTCTTCTATTTTGGTTCCTCTAGCTTTACACGTGATTTTTTTGGTTCAAAATGTTAAACAACAAATGATGGTGGAATCACATTGCAACAAAATTGAAAGTGTAAGGATCAAATTATTCAAATTAAAACTACAAGAATCAAAGTGAAATTTCGCTCCAATTAGAGAAACCAATGTAATAATTTACCTAGAAAAAATTTGATGAGGAGGCTAAAGGGGATTAGAGGTGGAGATGAGGGGTGAGGTATTAGTGTAGGCGTGGATGGGTAAATATTGAATGTAATGAGGATCCTAGATGGGATCGTTGATAGCAACTCGTGGATTGGATTGTAAAATCGGATAGAGAATCATGAGATTCTACTTTCAATACAAAGTAAAATGAAAAGTTATCGATAATAATGTATTTTATATAACTTTAAAATCTTGAAGGAAAAATAATAAATTTGATATAATACATCTTCTATGTTAACATAATTTAAAAAGTTGCTTCGAGAAAAATTTATAATCAATTTTTTTTTTATAAAGAAATACATATATACATAAATATATAAGATTTTTTATATTTTATTTTGATAGAATCGAGATAGTAGTAGTATAGCGATCCCGGTTGTCCTTTTACTATTCTGTTGTGTTTCGGACTTGGTTTCGTGAAGTTGGTAGTTGTATCTATCTTGTTGTCGTCCTTTAATTTCGCTTGATTGAGTTTTAGGATGTTTTGGGCAAGGTTGTTACAGGTTGGTTAGGCCTTGGTTTCAATTCCTTGTTGCCCAGTTTTTAGGCGGTCCGCTCGAGCGGGTCTTCTTGCGCTCGAGCGAGGATTGCACACTCCCAGTTTTTCGTGTCCCTACAAAACTTCTGCAGGTGTGATTTTTATGCTCGAGCGGGTTTCTTTACGCTCGAGCAGTGGCGCTCGAGCGGGTACTTTGGCGCTCGAGCGGGTGGTACCTTTGGGTGTAAGTTCTGGGAGCAGGAAATCTACGCTTGAGCGGACTGGTTTTCGCGCTCGAGCGGGTTTACTTTATTCTTGTGTCTTGGCGCTCGAGCGGGTCCTTTTGCGCTCGAGCGGACCTAGTTTTTGTTCTTGACGCTCGAGCGTTGTGTTTTTCGCTCGAGCGGGAATGTCGTATATCAGTTGGCTGTGAGGCAGTTTTAAATCACTTTTTCTCATCCTTTCTCTCTCTTACTTTTCCGAAAAGGCCATTTGAGAGCCTCTCTCTCTAAAACCTTGCCTTCTCTCTAGATATTGATCTAGCTAGGGTGTTTTCCTCACCTTTGGCCTTTACAAAAAGGTTGTTGATCGTCGAGGGCTATCTTTTGATCCGGGGAACTCGTGGTTTGGAGCAACTTCGTTTTCACCATCTTCTTCTTTAGGTCTCATCATTGAGGTAGGGATTCCTACTCACTCTTATGGTCTTTAACCTAGATTTTTAGTTGTTTTGATAAAGTGTTGAATTTGGGAAATTTTGGGACTTAGGGTTTCAAAATGTGTTAAAGAGGGTTTTGTGATTTTGGGCTCATAATATGTATTTTGGGTTTCAAATGGTGTTATTGATGTTGGTTGTTGATATTTAGACCATTGGGTCAATATTGAGAAATGGGGTAGAAAACCCTAATTTGGTTGAACGAATTAATTGGTATAATTAATTTGGGAAAATTTGTGGACTTATGGAATTGAGTTGGAAATAATGAAATTGGCTCATTATGTTGTGAAATGATGGAGTTGGATTTATAAATCGCTCACTTTTGAAAACATTGATATTTTATCTGTTGGAGCTATTATTATCTGTTTAGAAATAATTGCTTGGGCTACCGGTGGAGGGTAGTTTTGATTGTTGTAGACAATGCATGATGATTAGGCAAACTAAAACTAATCAATTGGATATGTCATAGAGCTAGACCTCAGGGCCAGAGTCAGGGCAGGGGCCATCCTTTGTCTTACTATCAGTGTGGTCAGCCTGGGCACCTGAAGAGGTATTGCCCACAGTTGAGTGCTATTTCAGGAGCGTCTGGTTCTAGGCAGACGCAGAGTTATCAGCCAGCTCAGTCTGTGCAGGCCTCGAGGG
>NW_021024836.1:0-22608 GCF_004153795.1 Camellia sinensis | reverse complement strand
TTTAGTCGGCTTAAGTGCCCCAGCCGCTCCATGAATAGATTTATTAGTACAATATTCATAAGCTCATTTTATTCGGCGTTCTAGTTCATGAACCAGTTGGGGCAAGGGCAGATTCGTCAATATAATTGGCGTATTTGCCTCAGCCGCCCCATGAACCTCTGTTATTCAGCGTTCTAGTTCATGAACCAGCTGGGGCAAGGGCAGATTCATCAATGTAGTTGGCTTAAGTGCCCCAACCGCTTCATGAATCGATTTATCAGTACAATATTCATGAGTTCATTTTATTCGGCTTTCCAGTTCATGAACTAGCTGGGCAAGGGCAGATTCATTAATCTAATCGGCGTATTTGCCCCAGCCGCCCCATGAACCTCTATTATTCGGCGTTCTAGTTCATGAACCAGTTGGGGCAAGGGCAGATTCGTCAATCGAGTCGGCTTAAGTGCCCCAGCCGCTCCATGAAATGATTTATCAGTACAATATTCATGAGTCCATTTTGTTCGGCTTTCCAGTTCATGAACCAAGTGGGCAAGGGCAGATTCATCAATCTAATCGGCTTATGTACCCCATTCGCCCTATGAACTGATCTATCAGCACCTCATGAATTCATTTTTATAGAAATTCATCAATCAAATTCATTAATAAAATCGGCTAATAAGTTTGCCGTCTCACGTAGTCTTGACATTTTGTTCTAACTGCTGATTCTTTTAATTATGCACTCATATAACAAACAGTATAAGCAATAACTTGAGAGCATAGAAAATTTTCATTTATAAATTGGACGCTAACAGCGGACATTTTACACATGAAAATCGGTTGACATCCAAACAAGATGAAAATCTACTAACAAAAAACATTGCATCTAAGATGCCTACCAAAAACGAAAATATGCCTTGATCATTCCTCAGGGTCAGACGCCAGCGGGTCAACGTCCACCTGCTCGTACGGAATCAGTTGTGCCAATGTCACATTCGCAGCAGCTAGGGTTTTGACCGAGCCGTGTTTGAAACCCTGATTCTCAAACTTCAGCACTTCATGTGCATAGCTTTCCAAGGCGGCCTCTTGCCCAGCTTGGAACGCTTTGGAAATCTCAGAGTCAGCCTTTTCCCTTGCCTTCTTTGATTCCTCCAAGTCTGCTTCCAGCTTTGTGATTGCCTCTTGGGCTAACTTAAGCGCCTCCTCGCCGGCCTTTGCCTTTTCCTCGATGGCAAGCCTTAATTGATCGAAATTTCTAGCTCGCTCGGCCTCCGAGTTGGCTCTGGCGCGTTCCACCGCCACTTGCACTACCTCATAATCAGCCCTTTGAGAGACTGCCACAACCTTGTTCTGTTCATTTTCAATTTCAGCTTTCAATAGGCCGATCTGTTCTATGGCGTCGTGTTGACGGCGGCCCATCTTGGCTATCCTGCCCACCGCCTACAAAACAAAGAAACAGCTAACAAATAATTAGAAAAATATTTACAAGCGCGCATGCGTGAAGATGGAAGATTGCAGATAACACAAGTAACGTACCGATATGGCCGACTGAGCGGCCAAAGCAATTAACATTAGATTTGGCTCCACTCGAAATACGGCTCTATCGACCGGCAGGGATGTTGAGGAGGCCATGCTCAAGACCACAGCCGGGTCCCTCAAAGCCGAGGAGTCTGAGGAAATCGGCATATTTCTGACCCTTGGTTGAATCGTGAATGGAAGGACCAAATCCAACTCCTCAACTCGGGCCGTTTATCGCTTTGGTCATTTTCATGCTCGGCCTCTCGATCGGTGGGGCACTTTTCGCCCCTTTGATCACCTTCGTTGGCCTACCCCACCTGCTCCATCTCGGCCATTTCAGGGTGAGCCGTCTCTTCGGTAGTAACCAGAGGAGTAGACTCAGCGACCATGGCCGGTGTAGACTCAGCGATTGCGGCAGGTGGAGTTTCCGATCGGACGGCCTCGGCCTCCGCCTGGCGGCCATCCTCTCAGCGTTCTTCTTCCGCGCAAGTTGCGAAAGTGATTCCCCATCCATATCCTCTAGATAAGCGCTAGGAAGATCTCCTAAGTTTGTAAAAATGTCCTCAAAGACGTCCCCTCTGTCGAACGTGGATGGAGGGACGAAAAAATTCAGCCCAGCCTCCTAAAACGCCGAATTGAAGGCTTTGTCTACCTCGGTTCCCGATTGGTACGGGTCCTCGGCGATCTGATCGACTACTTGTTCTTCTGCATGTTCCGAATCAGAGGCTTCTAAACCGATCTCCTTCAGACTTTTAAAGCTGGGGAAGATGAGGGCTGTAAGATGATCTTCGCCTCTTGGAACTAGAATATGGTCTGCTACCGAAAACGTTGCGTAGCGTCGTCGGCCGAAACCAACACTTTCTTCAACTCATTGCCTGCGCAAACAAAACGGTTAGTACATGAAAGGAGAGCCGAATACACATGCAAAAATATAAGCAACTAGAATGAGCTATATGGCCACCTAGATCACCTTTTTGCCTTGGCACGGGATCTAGGCAATCTTCATCCTTACCGAATTCCCAGTTACCTTGAACAACGACCATCACGTCATCAACACGCTTGCTAGAGCTGGCAAGCATGGTCACTAAATGATGATCGGTGTCCTTGGCCCTAAGAAAATAGTGTCCTAGACGGCCAGTGGACTTGGCTAAGACATAGCAATGCCGAATCGTAGGAATGCCTAGGTTAATCCTAAGACGACGGTTTAACTCTATGATCCCCATTATGATGCGAAAAAAAATTCATGTTAGGCTGGGAAGGGATTAGGCCCCAATGTCAAACAACGACTTTCAAAAATGGATGAAGGGGAAAACGGACACTGCTTTCAACAATCGATAGGAGAGGAAATATGATTGTGCTCTCGTCGGTCCTCTGCATATCAGTGGTGCTGTCTTCCACGAGCGACATATGAACGTCATCAGGGATGGAATAATGGTGTCGAAAGTCGAAAATTCGATCTGGAGAAAGGAGTGCTTTTAAATTTCTTGCCATCATATTCAGCCTAAGGGTTATACAAAACTAATAGTAAATGAGAAAATGGTATTGCGAGTGAAAGAGAAGAGAACTTACAAGGAGCGGAAGGAATAATGAGAGACAGAAGAGTGTTGCAGAGGTTGCGAGGTGGAAGAGTTGTACTAGAAGGCGAATAAAAAAATCTTGAGTATTCAAAGTATACATTTAAAGAGACAAAATTTTAAATCACATTAAATGGAGGAAGCGTACGAAGAGGCAGGAACTTGTAATAATGACTAGAAAACGTGTGCGTTCTGACACGCTTTGGAATGAGGTTAACCGCTGAATTTTTGACTTATCAAGGTCGAAGCCAAACACGTCGACTAAACAGAGTGGGGTGTTCAGGGTGCAATTATGGTAGCCGAGTAATTTCATACGCAAATAGGCAGTGTATACTTTCCCAATCAGTGTATAGTATGCATTCAGATGCCGAATAAGTATGCCCCGCCCTGACATTTCAGATGCCGAATAAGTCGAGTAGGGGGCCGGTTGAAAGTTGTAATACAGCATATTGGGGGGGGGGCGAGTGAATGAGTACATGACAAATCAAGAGCGGGCCCTACCTAGAAGACCAGGGGCGTATATAAATAGAAGAACAACAACCAAAGAGAGGTATGTGAGAATTAGTATGCTTAACTTAAGACACAAGCAATCTAGAGAGTATACACTGACTTATCCGTCGGTGTGCTAATTCTGCCACCCCCGACCGGAGTGTTCATTCCTTTTCAGGTGACTACTTGAAGATCACGAGCTTCCCCTAGGATCTGAAGAGTATTTCCAAACCACTTCTCCACAACCTCCGTCAAGGACCTAGCTTGGAAGGACTATGAAGCTGAGAGCTCACTTTTGTTATTTGTATTTATTTTTGTACAAGCTTAGGGCTTTCTTTGTATTGAGCTTCTGACTCATTTTGTTGTGACCATGCATCGTCTTGAAAAGTTGTAAGCCCGTAGGACATTTATTTCGTTGATCATTCAGTTTGGTGTCACATGCTATAGATTCAGGGTAGAGCTTATGAATGTGTAATGCATGTGCCCCTTTTGTAAATTTACTTTGATTAATGAAAGCCTAATACTCTGTTTATGTCATTTTGTATTAGTCTTTACTGTTGTGTTATTGTGTTATTTTCGGAGGGTTACAATTTTTGCTGGAGAAAATTATGATTAGTGGTGTGTGAAGATGAAAACCTTATGTCAGTCCCAAGATTTATGGAACTTGGTACAAAATGGGTATGATGAATCCGATTCAACAACTACATTAACTTCAGCACAAGAGCAGCAGCTGAAAAAAAAAAAAAAAAAAAAAAAAAAAAAAGAGGATGCTAAAGCACTCTTTGATGAGTTGTTTCCAAGAATCATTAAAACCAAGAAATCAAAGGAAGCGTGGGACATTTTACAGCAAGAAGTTTAACGAGACAAAAAGGTAAGAATCATCAAACTCAAAACTCTTAGAAGGGAGTTAGAATATTTGAAGATGAAAGAATCTGAAACTTTAATTGATTATTTTTCTAAACTGATGGAGATTGTCAATCAAATGAAATCATATGGTGAAAGAGTTGAACAAAAGAGAATTGTTGAGAAAATTCTGGTTGGTTTACCAGAAAAATATAATACAATGGAGGGAATAACTGAAGAAACAAAGGATATCTCTGAAATGAATGTCTAAGAATTGATGGGTGCTTTGAAAGCTCATGAATAAAGGTTGTTAAAACAATCAGAGAAGCCTTTGGAGAGTGCATTCCAATCAAAAGTTAATTTGAATTCTAAAAGTCATGGAGAATCATCAAGTAATGAACAAACAAGAGGGAAATTATCAAGAGGTGGTAGACAAGGTAGAGGAAGAAATTCATCAAGGGGAAGAAGTAGAAACAACGTTCATAGAAGTTCAAGTGTGGAAGAAAATACAAGAAAGTGTAGAATTTGTGAAAGGGGAAATCAACTAGAGAAGGATTGTTGGTTCCGAGGGAAACCACAATGTTATAAATACAAGAATTTTGGCCACCTCCAAAAGGATTGCAAAGTCAAGAGCAATCAACAAGCTAATTGTTCAGAGGAGAAAGATGGAGAAGGAAACTTATTTTATGCTTGTCAAGCAGCTTCAGAACACAAAAATGATGTTTGGTACCTTGATAGTGGGTGTAGTAATCATATGACAGTTGATAAGTCTATTTTCTTGGACATGGACACTTCAATTTGCTCTCAAGTTAAAATGGGAAATGGAGTGTTGGTAAATACAAAGGGAAAAGGAACCATAAGAGTTGAAACAAATAAGGGGACTAAGTTTATTCATGATGTGTTGCTTGTTCCAGACTTGGAGCAAAATTTGCTAAGTATTGGACAACTTGTGGAACATGGATACGCAATCGATTTTGAAGCTAATAGTTGCACCATTCATGACAGAAATGCAAAGCAAGTGGTGGCAAAAATTCAAATGGAGAAAAATCGAAGCTTCCCACTCACATTCAACTATGCTAGAAATGTTGCTTTGAAAGCTCATATGAATGATAAGTCATGGTTGTGGCATAGAAGACTTGGGCATTTGAATTTTCATAGTCTCAAAGTGCTTCACCAAAAGAATATGGTCCAAGGACTTCCAAGTATTGAGGAAATACATGATGTTTGTGAGGGGTGTGCACTTGGGAAGCATCATCAGCAACCTTTTCCTAAAGGAGTTGCTTAGAGAGCCAAAGAAATGTTAGAGTTAGTTCATACGGATGTTTGTGGGCCTATGAAAACTCCCTCCCATGCCCAAAACAAGTACTTTATTCTCTTTATTGATGACTATACAAGGATGACATGGGTGTACTTCATGAGGGAAAGATCTGAAGTGTTCACTATTTTCAAGAGATTCAAAAGCATGGTGGAAAAGCAAAGTGGGCACTGCATAAAGACTTTGAGAAGTGATAATGGCAAAGGATACAACTCTAAGGAGTTTGGCAAATTTTGTGAAAATGAAGGTTTAGAGAGGAAACTAACAGTGGGTTATACTCTACAACAAAATGAAGTATCCAAAAGAAATAATCAAACGGTGATGGAAATGGCAAAATCTATGATGCATGAAAAGGGGCTACCAAAGAGTTTTTAGGCTGAAGCTAATTACACAGCAGTGTACTTGATAAATAGGTGTCCTACCAAAGCCGTTTGGAACGAAACTCCCATAGAAGCTTGGAGTGAGAGAAAGCCATCAGTAAAACATCTTAAAGTATTTAGATGTGTTTGCTATGCTCAAATTCCAAAGGAAAGAAGAAGCAAATTAGATGAAACAAGTGAGAAATGTATCTTTGTGGGATATAGCAGCAAATCCAAGGGTTGTCGATTGTATAGCTTGAAAAAAAAAAAAGATAATAATCAATCGGGATGTGTTATTTGATGAGAATGCTTTATGGAATTGGGAAGAAGGTAAAATTGAGAAGCAATCTATCCTAATTGATGAAAAGTAAGAAAATTCAACACATGAAGATGAAAATAATGAAGCATCAATCCTCACCAAGGGCAGGTTCATCATCATCTTCCGGCTCTTCTCCAAGTTCAAGCTCAAATTCTAATTCATCCTCACCTAACTCAACTCCAAAAAAAAAATGAGGAGTTTGATTGATGTGTATGCTAGATGTAATTTTTGTGTAACGGAACCTAGAAGTTTTGAAGAAACAATTAAAGAGGAAGCTTGGAAGAAAGCAATAGAAGAAGAAATTGAAGTCATTAAGAAGAACAACACATGGGAATTGGTTGAAAGACCACAAGGCAAGAAAATCATTGGGGTGAAGTGGATTTAAAAAGTAAAGTTCAATTCGGATGGTTCATTCCAAAGAAACAAGGCAAGGCTGGTCGCAAAAGGGTACACAAAATAGCCTGGAATCGATTTTCAAGAAACATTTGTATCGATTGCACGACTTGACACCATTCGAGCTCTCGTTGCTTTAGTAGCCCAAAAAGGTTGGTCATTGTATCAACTTGATGTTAAATCTGCGTTTTTAAATAGAGAATTGAAAGAGGAAGTGTATGTTGAATAACCCCAAGGGTTTTTAATGAAAAAAGATGAAGACAAGGTGTATAAATTAAAGAAAGCATTGTATGGGCTAAAGTAAGCTCCAAGAGCATGGTATAGTCAAATTGATTTCTATTTCACCAACAAGGGTTTCAAGAAGAGCAAGAGTGAGCCAACCTTATATGTGAAAAATCAAGGTATATCAATTCTTATTGTTGCCTTGTATGTTGATGATTTGTTATTTTCTGGTAATAATGAGATAATGATTGAAGAATTCAGAAATGACATAATGAGAAGATATGAAATGAGTGACATGGGTGTGTTGAATCATTTTCTTGGAATTGAAATCTATCAAGTTGAAGATGGAGTATTTATTTCTCAAAAGAAATATGCTAAAAATATTTTAATGAAATTTGGCATAAGTGGTTGTAAGCCTATGGCCACACCACTAGTTGTGAATGAAAAACTTATAATGGAAGATGGAGAGAAAAAAAGTCGATGGTTCGTTGTTGTAGACACCCCATTTTTGACCGTCCTAAAGACTTGGACGTTATCGTTTGAGTGCTCGATGATTGCGCTTGTTCGCACTCCTTTGGAGTCCCCGGGGGTTTTCAGCTGCGCGGCTTGCCCCTAAGTCTCTGAACTCTCTTGGTTTTGTGCTTGTTTTAAGCCAGACCTTGGTGCCCCCTTTGGCCTAGAGGGAGAAGTAGAGGTGTAGACCACTTTTCTCCCCTGCCAGCCAGTTTTCTCCCCTGTAGACCACTTGTGGTGGTCGGTCAGCTAGGGTGGGTGGTCGGTCGGCCACCTTAAGTGGTCGGTAGCCCGCCACCACCTTCTTCTCTTTGTGTAGACCACCTTTCCCTCCCTGTCGACCAGCTTTTGTCCCTGTCGACCACATTGGGTGGTCGGTCGGCTAGGTTGGGTGGTCGGTCGACCACCTTAACTGGTCGGCGGCCTTTCTGTACTTTCTACAGATATTTTTGGTGCTAGTTGTGCCAGCTGTTGGGCACAGACTGCATCCTCCATACACGTGTATGGAGGGATTGCACCAAGCTTCTAGCTTGTCCAACAAGCTTGAGGCTTAGAATTCTATAAGAAGGGAGCTCTCTCTCCCTTTCTAGGGTTCAGATTTTTAGAGAGCAAATTTTTCTCTCTCTCTCTCTAGAATCCTCTCTCTCTTCCATTTTAGTGCTTGGAAGTGGGCTTTCTTCATACTTTTGCAAAGAGACTCATAGCCAAACACCACCATCATTGAGCTGAGGTTCTTGGGAGTGATATTTGAGTTCTAAAAGCGGTTTTGGACTGAAGAAGTTGCTGTTTTGCTGTGGTTCTTCAAGGGTGAGCATCTCCCTCTTTTAAGCTTATTTTTGTACACAATCTAGGCCACCTTTGCATGCTTTTTTTGGCCTAAGTTTTAACTACAAAAAGTTCTATATTTAAGTGCTTAAAATGTTTGTTTAAGGCTTTGTTTGAGTTAGAGGTGGTTTACCCCCTTTGGCGGCTTGTTTTGTGCCATCTTTTAAGGCCTTTGAGACCATGTCTTATTAGCCCTCTCTCCACTAAAACTCAGAGGAATTTTAGTGGTGAAAAGGTGGTTTTGAGGTCCCAAATGGGTGGGGGTGGGCCCCCCTCATCTTCTCTTGTTTGCGTGTGTTGATGGCCCTCCAAAATAGCATGTGTTTCTACTTCTTAGAGGCTTTGTTTAGGCTCATTTTTGTGACTTTTCAGACCTGCCATAACTCTGTTTTTGGCTGTCTTAGGCACCTCTTGCATGCTTCTTGTACTTGTAGTGTAATCCTACTTGTAGCCTTGCAAAGTAGCATGTCTTTGTGCTTTCAATTTGCTTAGTTCAAGCATGTTTTTAGCCATTATTTGACATGTCATAACTCTAATTTGTGTTGGTTTGGTTGCCTCTTGCATGCTCCTTGCACTTGTTGTGCAATTTTGTTCACTCGCCTAGTGTATTTGGTGTTTTAGCCTATTGATCTAGCATGTGTATGCTCTACTCCAGCACATTTTTGGCTATGTTTTAGCATGCTTTAGGTTTGATTTGAGTGGTTTTGGTCATGCATGCTCGGCTTTGCATAGTTATAGTGTATTTGGCTTTACTAGCCTTGCACTTTGGGGACCCCTAGCATGCTATATTTGTGATGTGTGCATGATATGGCATCATTTGGCATGTAATTTCAGAGCATATGTCATTGCCACACTCTCACATTTTCCACTCCTTCAATGTGTTTGAGAGTTGTGTCTTCACGCCTTGTTGGCGAGCCATCAAATGTGCATATTTTCCTTGTGTTATATGCCTTAATCTTGGTATATTTCAGCCACTGTTTTTTCATATTTAACCTCTATCCGGGGTTGGTTTGGTCATTTAGACTTGGTATTGTATGCTTATAGTGCTATGCTCTTTGCTAGTCTCGATGCCTTAGCTTCTAAACATGCCATGCATGCATTGCTTACATGATAAAGCCTTGTGCATGCCACTCTAGCATTGATAAATAAGCATGTTGTTTGCATGTGTGTTGCATTGCATTGTGTTTGGATTGGACGTTAATCCAAACACGAGAAACGAGGGGCGTTTCATACTTAAAGTGATGAAACACGCCTCATTTCTTGGTTGCCGTTCCCCTTGATTGTGCATGATAGGGTGGAGGCCTTCCGGGTCTTATATGTGCATTCATTGAGTTTTGCACAAGCTTGATCCTTCGGCCACCATGCATTGAAAATGCTTGGTTGTTGGCTCGAGAGTCAAGTGCCATACTGCTTTGAGCTTGAGATATGATAAGGAGTGTGGAAGTGTATACATTTCCTTGCAGATACACTGTCTTGCCCCTGTCTGTGCTCTGTTGCAGCAACAGGAGGACTTTCAGCCCTCAAGGTGTTCTTGAGATCAGAAAGAAGCAATTTGGAAATCGGTGTAATTTTCAAAGATTCAAAAGAGTGCAAACAAAGGCGTCTTGAGGCAAGGCGGTGGATTTCTGAGAAGACGTAACCGAGCATGCATGTCTCCCTCGCCCGCGAGGCCATTTATCGCTTTTACTAGCTAGTTGTAGTTGATTACCTGTGTTGTAATTAATTTAGCTTAATTCTTTGTAATATTCTAATTAGCTTAGATTAGCTAGTTATTCAATTTGGTTTGTAATAATTAATTAGCTAGAATAGTTAGTTAATTAGTTGGTTTGTAATAGTTAGCTTAATTAGCGTAGCTAGTTAGCTTTCATTTTATTCGGACCTTCTGTTAAGAGGGCACAATGTTGTAATAAGTGTGCGTATGTATGTGAATGTCTTCCAACCCCACGTCTTTCTCCTTTTTATTTATCCGCTTTCGACAGTTAGATTAGGGCATATTTCAATTAGCATACTTATGCTTTGCATGCGTGCATCCATTCATTTGTCTTGCATGCACTGGGCTCGGCGCATCATTCAAACTGCGTTGTATTTCCATACATTTACTTGAATACGTGTTTCAAAGCATGTTATCAAATGTCGCATTCATATGCCATCTTAGATAGCCGAGCCTATTTAGTTGCATTTTTGCATATGTTGCATTAGGCATCTTATATAAGTTAGGATCATGCATGATTTTTAACTAGTTCTCTGTTTTGGCTCAGAGTACACTGAGAGTGTTTATGCTTTAGCATCCTTGCATGTGTGTAAGTAATTGCCATGTTAGCATGCTTACCATGAGGCTATTTTCTTAAAGTGCTTAACTGCTTGAGTGCCTATGGATGAAGGCTTGATTACTTGAATTGGAACGATTCATCAAATGCGAGTTTTAAGCCCACTTTGCGAAGTGACAAAATCATGTTTTAAGCTCACTTGATGGTGGCAAATCCGCATTTCTAAGCCCACTTGAGGGTGGCAAATTCAAACCTTTTCCCAAAAACAAATATTGAATTGTTTTGTTCCAATTCTGGCAATCTAGTCTATACTTGTATGTTGTGCGCATTACATAGTAAGTTAGCTAATAAACCGGAATAAGAACACATGTGTTTTCAAAAACAACATATCATATTTAGTAGAGGCCGATCCTTTGATCGGGCGAGCGGGGGTGCTCATTTCATGACCTTTCCCCCTCGTACCCAAGTTCCCGAGCCGAGGTAACTTTGGACGGACACGTGGCCTTAGGCACGAGTCAGGGTTTTCTAAATTTTTGAAAATAAAATATTTAGGTGGCGACTCTGAAATCTGGAAAAGCAGTCCATGTTTGGTGCTTTTTTATTCAAAATTGATTTTTCAAAACCAATTGCCGGATTTGGACTCTTTGGTGATTTATCAATCTCACATTGCACTTTGTGAGATTAGATTCAGAACCATGACAGGAGTCTGAACTGTAGGACTAATGTAGAGACCCTAATTTTTTTGTAATTACACTTGAAACCCTGAGCCTTAGGTTAATAGCATTTTAGCCCTAGTTCCATAAAAGTCTGCGTAAGGGCCCAAGTAAAGAATAATTTCTCTGTGTGTTACCATAATTAATCCATAGAACACCACTTTATGATTGAAACTATCCTAAAACTTGGTTTTATTTATTTTACCTCATAATTTCTAAATTAATTCACACATTTTATTTTTATTTTTATTTTTTTTATTTTTATTGTTCTTTCATTTATTATTTATTTGAATAGAATACTATTGTGTATTTGAATATATACATAGTATAAATGTATATATCTATATATAACATGTTGGTGGAAGAGTTGGTTAGATAACAACAAACAAAAAATAAATAAAATAAAAAAAACAAATATCTAGATATTTAATTCCCTTAGCCATTAAGCTACCTTATACTCTATAAATTAAGAGCTTGTCCAAATCCACTCCCACGTTTTTCAACAGCCCAAGGAGAGGGTGAGAGAGGGAGAGTTGGCTCAAGGGAAGTAGAGAAGTAAGAAGAAGAAAAAAAAAAAAGAAGAGAAAAAGAAGGAATTCTTGAAGGTAAGAACATACCACTTCCTTAATTTCTCCAATCCTTTCATCAACTCATTCTATTGTCTAGTATGTCTTTTGTGTTACAAATTAATGGTAAATAGGGTTTTTGGTGTGTGTGAAAGTATGGGTATGATATAGTGTCATTGTCTTGAAAATTTGTGAAATTAGGCACTGCTGCAACTTCTCTAATTTAAAAGAAATATCAAATCTATCTAATTCTCAAATCTGAATTTATTGTAGGATATTTTATGTGTTTAGAGCTTGTGACAATTTTATTAGCTCCTAATTGTGTGTTTTTAGGGCTTGGATAATTTGTTGAAAAATCTGGTCCTGAGTCTCTGAAAAACAGTCCACTTTTAGCAATTTTATAAAATTCTAGAAAAATAATCTCATGTTGGTTCTTCTGTCAAACTTTAGAACTCTGAGTCCTCTTTCCAACAGATTTTATTTGAGTGAAAACCCTCGGGTAGATTGAGAGAAAAGCTAGTTTTCCCAAAGGGTGACAAATCTGGACAGGTTTTCGAATATAGTTTGTAGATGAATTTTTGGAGGGGCTGTGCAACTTCTGAAAATTGTAACTAAAACTAGACAGATTGGATACTGTTTCTGTGCAATTTCAGCCCCTAATTTGACCTAGAAGTATTTTTACCAAAGCGTTCTTGTTAGCCCTGTAGAACCGAACCGTGCTGGAAATTGTGTTCTATTATGTTATTTGTCTCTAAGTGTTTCAAAGCATTTCTAATGTTGTTTTCTTGCCTTACTATATACTTATGAATGATGATCATGGACTATATTTCCTCTCATATGTTTTTCTCATACTCTTTTATATGACCGAATTACCGAATGTGACTAACTTACCTAGCAAAAGATCTAATAAACGGGAAATGATAAGGGGCTGGCAATGGGTGACGTTCATCTTAGTGTTTTAGAACAATTTTATACATATGCATGACATGAATTATGATGGGATTAATACCAAATGAGTTAAGTCTTGTGTAAGCGTTTTGAGCGAGTCCCTAGGTTGACACAGACGTATTCAGACTCTATGCAGTGGTTTCAGGGTGTAAGCGAGCCCTTTGGTATGGTATGTGCAGGGTGTAAGCGAGCCCTAGGCACGATTTGGGGTGTAAGCGAGCCCACTTGTTTGGCCATCCCTTTTGAGGTCCATCGATGTCGCTGACCAATACATAACCGAGAGGTGGGCATGGGTGGTAAGGTCTGCAAAGCAGCAAAAGGGGGAGTTCTAAGTAGTCCGGTGTTTAATCTTGTGGTTGGGTAGAAGGATCTCTTTGGGGGCTTCTAGATGCCTAGTCTAACTACTAATTCATCAAACCTTAACGTAAGTATGTTATGTTACCTGATTTGTTTTGTGTATGGTTGATTGATTGATAGAAGATATAGGGGTGTGTGTGTTTTTACTGGGCATTCCAAGCTCATGGCATGTTATGCCAGGTGAAGAAGCAGCTTACGACGGGGAAGGTTATCCCGAAGACAATCAAGATGAAGTTTTAGTGCCGTGGTTCACTTGAAAAATTTGGACTAGTAGTTTGTTTTTGTTTTCTCTCTCCTTTTACCTTTTGGTTTGACAGTGTTTTGTAAACCTCTAGTGGAACTCAAATCAGTTATCTATGTTATAACTCTGCTTATATGTGTATATTAAAATATTGTGGTTATCTCTTTTGTTTGAGTTGTACTTTATATATTTCTCTTGTGGTCTCAAATTTTGGGGCGTGACAACTAATCCGCGTCCTCTCCGAAAAGGGGGGCGCGCGGAGGAAGTTCGGGTGGTCTACAGTTGTATAGAAGCTTGGTTGGAAAGTTGTTGTATCTTACAGCTACAAGGCCGGATATAATGTATGCTGCAAGTTTGCTTTCTAGATTTATGAATAATCCCAGCCAAAAGCATCTTGGTGCTGCAAAACGAGTTTTGAGATATATTCGAGGCACAACCAGCTATGGTATCAAGTATTGCAAAGATTCAACTGTGAAATTGTTTGGTTTTTGTGATAGTGATTGGGGTGGTTGCACTGATGATATGAAAAGCACCTCCGGGTATGCATTTTCCTTGGGTTTTGGAGTATTTTCTTGGGCATCAAAGAAGCAACAAAGTGTGGTGCAATTATCTGCAGAAGCTGAATATGTTTCAGCAGGTTTGGTAACTTCCCAAGCAATTTGGTTGAGGAGATGTGATGATCATCTCCTTAATTAAGTAAATTAATTATGTAATTAATGTTGATCATGTGATTATGTGTGAATTACGAAATAGGAGCCATGTATTATATATATATATATATTGTATTGATTTGTGCCATGTATTATTGTGAACAGGTACGTATAGGTGAGAATTAAACCTGTCTGATTCGTTAATTTGAACAAGTTTGAATTAAGAAATTGGGTAGGAATTAGAGCCTCATTCACATTAGTATAATTTAATCTAGTGTACTTAAGATCATAATGATGCGAGTTAATTTAATTTGAGTGAATTGAATTTAAATTAGTTATATGATTTGTTAGCTTATTTAATGTAAGCTTGATGTATATATGATCAAAGACTTGGGGGATGGCTCATCAAATTGACTGAGAGTAGGAGAGTAGTGTAGTGGACTTGGTGAGCTTAGAGCTATACACGTAGAGAGAGAGGGAGAGACTATGAGAGTTAAAACTCAGCATGGAGAATAAAGAAAGGAAAAAGAAAATGAAGAAAGAGATTGAGGCTAAGGTTCAAAACTTCATAAATTAATCAATTAAGGTAAGAAATTTCCACCAAATTTCATGAAATTGAAATGCTTTCCGTATAATCCTCTAGACTTTGAGTAGCTTTAATTAAAGATCATGAATATGTATGAGATTAGTGGTGTAAATTGGTGTTAAGAATTCATTGATCACATAAAGAGGGAATTATGGAGAATTAACTTCATATAGTTGCATGCATGGCATAATTCATGGACAATTGGTTTCATTCATTTGAATTCTTGCATGGTACTTCAATAGAGAGGGAATTCCACAGAAGCTTGAGTCTAAGAACTCCCACTTGCATGTTTAATACATTTACATACCAAAATGAGGATTTGATTTCTTTACTAGTAATTTGGTCATAGTTTACAAGTTTTGATTTGTGTTCCATGGTCAAGGTTCAAGTCTAGAATGTTTCTATGCATTTTGGTAATGAATTGCATGAAAATGAGCTTGATTTTACAAAGAAACGCATTCCCCAAACAAAGCAGTTTTCGGACTGGTTGTGTAGCATTGCCGCACAAGCGGTCTAGGGCCCTGCATGTGCGGAAAACAAGGCAATAGTGAGGGTGCATTCTGCTTAAATTGCACCTATGGGGCCGGGTGTTGTGGTAGCCACTGCACGTGCGGCTGGCTGGTTTGTTTTTCCCTTCTCTTTTCCACCTTCTGGGCCGCTGTTTGCATGGTTTTAATGTGTTTTCATGATCATTTACATCTCATGAGTACATTAGATTGGATAAATGAAAAATTAGAACCAAATCAGTAAAGACGATTAGTTATTGAATATGTAACAACCGAATCAAATAAAATTGGCTATTGATATTAATGTAATTGAGTTGTTATGCTTGACTTTATTTGTTTAGGTCGAACGCCAAACCAATAGGACGTGTATCGAGAAGCCCACTGTGAGTAACAATGTTGTAATGATATGTTCAACTTGTATTTACTTCCTGAATGATAAAATTATATCGTTTTTAGCAGTTACTTTTTATCGATTGAATGATAATCCTCTTTTGAATTGTATTCGTGGCATCCATGGCGTATTGTTATTGTTATTGATCTCGCTGTTGTTATAGAGATCTATGTCAGTTCCAAATCTTGGAACTATTGTTGTTGTTTGATGGCCATAGATTGATTGTTTGGTCTTTAAGACCTATTGTATTGTTGTTATTAGATGTACCACGTATGACCTATATGAATATGAATATGATTGATTGAATTGAACGATTGAACGATTGATTGCCAAAAAGATATTAGTTGAAAATGTTCTATTGATAATCGATTGTTTCGAAGACTGTAAGGACATCATTCTTAACCTCTTTACACATTTGTTATTCACTGGGCTTTATCTCACAGTTTATTATATATATGTAGGTGATCGAACACCGGACCAAAGCTAGTGGCGCCGATCCAAACCCTTGTTTTGTCAAGCCAACTATTGTACCTTATTGCGAGGTTTCAATCTACCATATGTCAAGGCTTTTTGGGAGGTTCAAACTCACCCTTTTTGAGTTTGTTACGTGAAAAGAATGTTTTAAGACTATTGTTAACACTATCTTTGATGATGGGATTAATTCCCTAACTTGTATTTTGTCTTGTATATATGTGTTTATGGCCATAAATGGTTATGGATATGGCTATGTATATGAAAGTTTATTTCCATTTAGGCTCTCACAGCTCATTGGACATTATCTTATTATTGATTGGCTTCTTCCAGCCCCTTCATATTGTATTATTGTCATTATTGTTAAGCAAGCTTTTGGTAATCATGGATTACTGGCCGGTTACGGAGCTAAACCTATTGGGGCGGGTTTGGGTCATGACAAGAGAATACTTGAAGATGTTTGTGAAAAGCAAGAAGATGGTACATAAATTTTTTGTGACAACAAATCAGCCATTGTCATGGCTAAGAATCCTGTTTTTCACAGTCACACTCATCATATTGCAATTAAACATCATTTTATTCGGGAAGCAATTGAAGAAGGTGAAGTGCAGCTCAAATTTTGTAGATCAGATGAACAAATTGCAGATATATTCACTAAGGCTCTTCCCAAAGAAAAGTTCCAGCATTTCAGAGAGTTACTTGGAGTTATGGAGCAGCACATTAGGGGGGAGCAATGTTGATATAATGTGCTTGTTTAATTTTGTACCCAAACAATCTCTTATGCTTATTTAATTCTAGTTATGTTTTGGGTTGGGTTTTGTTAATTAGAGTTAATGTATGTGGAGGAAATTTGTCCAGATGTTGTATTGGTACTTGGGTTGATATAATTTCATATATAAGGCTTGTAAGGGAAGCTAAAAAGTTAATAAAAAAATCTACCAAAGGGACTGTTCAATTGTGAACACTCTTCTCTCATGTTTTTCTCTTCTTCTTTATTATTTTTTGCAGGAAAAATAAGATCTAATTTTGTGTGTTTCAGATTAATTTCTTTGTGGTTTAAACACACACTTGCTTCCAAAACACCCAACAGCCTGCTTTCTCGTCTACAAGTGATGGCTCAACCTCAAATCTGTCGTTTCTCTACATAGTTCTTCGAAGTGCACCGTGGAGAGGAGAGAGGTAGTGGTGTAGTCGAATAGTTCCACCTTGTCGGACAATGCCTAGGGAGGCTGAACACCGTGCAAATGAGAAGAAAGATGCCACATAACATGAGAAACAAACAACGAAGGTGGTTCTTTCTTTCCATCCCTCTCTCTCCCTTCGCTATTTCTTCTCTATTTTTTTATTTTTTTTATTATTGTTTGTTTAGTGTTAGATTAGATGGCTAAATGAGGAGTACAATTTGTGTGTGTGTATCTCTATAAATCTATTCTTGCATTCAAGATTGGATTCTATATTTGTATAAAAAAAACAGGGAAAATTTCAACAGATCATAAACATTTGATTTTTTTTTTGGTTCTTTGGGCTTGAAATTGTTTAATCCAGATCTTGTTATGGTTTGTATTTTTTTTTTAATCTGTCTCTAGGGTTGCTCAAATCTGAATAGATAGTGGATAATAGATAATGGAGTTTTTTTTGTTGCGTCGCTCATCAGTTTTTTTTTCTTTTTTTTGGTCTTTTGTATGAGTATTTTTTTTTTTCTTATATGTTGTTGTTGTTGTTGATAAGTTGTTGTTGATGATGATGATGATAATGATGGTGATCATGATGATAAATGTTAGCTTAGATGACCAAATATGTAATTACGTTGAAAAGATAATAAAAAAACAAACACATATTTCAACGGTTATTGTTTCAAATAGATAAGAACAAAGAGAAACCCACATAATTTGAACAGATAGAGAGAGAAATCCACAGAATTTGAATAGACAGAGAAACAAATTGAATAGATAGTAAAAAAAAAATTTGAACAGAGATTGGAATTATTTTGAACAGATAGGGAAAATTTTTGAGCAAATAAAAAAAATTGAACAAATAGTCAATAAAAGTCAACAGATAAAAAAAAGTTTACACATAAATTAAAAGGTAAAATTAAAAACAAAATATACTTCAAAATAAACAAAAAGACTTCTCACCAAACGTGGATGGACACTTTGCAGCCGGGGATTGCCGGCGCGGCCAATCTCTGGTAGTTTGGGCTATCTCAGAAGGCCGGCAAGCTACTTCGCAGGTCAACAAGTACCTCATGAGAGATGAACAAGACCACACAACCAGTCCGGTCGACAATGGCAAGAGGCAACAAGATAGAAGCAAACAAACAATAATGACATATATATATATATAGATAGATAGATAGCTCCATTTATCAAGAAATAGACAGATAGCTTTGTTTTCACATCCTCATATTAGGTTCAGAGATTCAAAAGAACTCGAAAGAGTGCAACAGAGTGGGATTTGCAAGGTTGGGTGGTAGGTTCTTAGGGATTCTCTTCGATGGTGCTTTGTGTGTTGTCTTGTGTTTATAGTTTTGTAAGAGAGGTGGCTCTTGTGATGGTTGAAAAGAATAATGTACATTTTTTTCTTTGATCTGTGAATGGAAATGGAAATTAATATTATGGAGAATTGCGCAAGAAAGATGTTTTGTTAATCAGATTTTGAAATTGGTAACACAGCATGTTGGAGTTATGCTCCTTTTGTTTCAGCTGAAAATGTTTCTCGGTATTTGATATGACAAAACATGAAAGAATAAAAAAACGTTTTTGTTTTTGCTTTTGTTTGTTTGTTTGTTTTCTTTTTTCTAGGAAAAAAAAAGGTTTTTTTTTTATAGTGTGAATTCTGATAAATATTTGACACTAAATACTCGAGTGAATAGAGTAAGGATATTTACTATATTTTTGCACTTGTGACGTATTGCCATAATTTCTAGGTATTTATAGTTGAGGGAAAAAGTTTTCACCCATAACTTTTTAGATATTCCTAGTTTGAAGTTAATTGTATTCTGTGTGTGCATGCAATTGTATTTTCTTGTATATTTGTGTTTTGTATTTCTCCGACCCTGATTAGGTACAAAAAAATATTTTTCACTTTCAAAGGAAAATTTATTTGGGTAGAAAATATTATTCACTTCGAAAAGTAAAAAATATTTTTCCTACTAAAATCTTACCAATAGCCATCACATTACCATCACAGGTGCCTCACAACCGCCACCACCACCAAAACCACTAACAATTAGTTTCAATATCACAAACAAAATATGAAAACGTTTTCTACGAATTTTTTTACTTCTAAAAAATGATTTTCGCCGAAACAAATTGCGGTGTTAATCAGATTTTGGAATTGGGCATCAAATTCCTGCCTCGTGCCCTTTCTAATGCAAACCAAAATCCAACACAATACCAAGAAGCAATCATCTCCGTTGAGTTGCATCTCCTTCAGATCTGTTAAGAATCCAAAGATGTAAAAATTTCACACGAATTTTGATACTAACGAAAACATTTTCTCAAGTACTGTGTTCTTACACAAAATGGGGAGAGAGATTGGAGCTCAAATCACATATATTAACATAGAAGCATATGGGAGGCCACTCGATGCTATAGAGGTCTGTAAGGTGGTAACCTTGCCATATATGGCTCATGTGGCTGCCACCAAAGAAAAGGATAAAATGGAAAAGGAAATGAAAGTAATGACTTGACGGTATTCAACCTTCAGGCTTAAGTTCTAGTTCAGCATATGATTACATATTTTAGCTGATTTATGAATTGCCCGGCGCTGTTAAAAATACAACAGTTCACTGTAGTAGTGGTAGTTTCATATATCATATGACGAAAAATTGTAGAACAAATGTCAAAACACTTCCTTCCATGCAGGTCAGTCCACTGAAAGTCACAAGCAGCCACCCAACTGTAGACGACATTGTGGAAAAAAGAATAAATAAAAAGATGCACAAGGATCAAGATCTAATTAGAAAATTTCAGTAAAACACGATCGTTATGGCTCAAATTTGGTCCAAGTTTGTGTCTCCATAACATAACCTTCATTTTCTTTCTTTTTTTTTTATACTTAAATTTATTTTATATGTGAATGCATTATAAATTTGAAATTGAAAATATTTGATACATGATTAGAGACAAATAGTTTGTTTTTTTGATAAATAATAAATTTTATTGAAAAAGTATCAAGATGATGCAAAGAAAACAAAAGGACCAAAAGAGGAAAACAAAACTTGTCTAACCAACTACATCATCCAAAAAAACTAAGAAAGTAAATAGATCTGGATCAACTTTACACTCCAACCAACTATACAAGGTAACTAAGAACCGGTTCTCCAACCACAACACCGAATGCTCAATTCCTTGGAAAGTTCTCTCGTTCCTTTCTAGCCAAACCAACCACATCAAACAAAAAGGTGCCAACGACCACATCCGTCGCCGACGCTGCCCAATCCGAGACCCCCTCCAACTAGTTTGTTACATATATGTGATGACAAAATTAATTAGATATATACACGTCATATCGTTAACATATTGTTATTTAGAATTTTCCATATCAACGTCTCTGTATCATCATACTCATATCCCGTATCCGTATCTACATCCATACTTCATAGGAATGATCTACTTCAATGTCTGAATATCTATGATCAGATCCTTTAGGTAAGATATATATGTAAAATCAGCAAGACAAACTTGTCAAGCATAAAGATCAAACAGGTGGACTCTTGATCATGATCCTTGTATCATCATTGTGCTAATCATCAAACACTTACTTTCCAGTAGAGCACTTTACAAGTACTTTAAATGTATAGAATTGAAGTTTTATGGTTGGATTTAGTTCTGATACAACCTCAGGTAAAAGAAATATTCAAATTAGACTCCATGGAAAGGACAGTACACCTACCAGAACAGCTTCTATTTCCCTGTCTGTGACAGGTGTGCACTTTGGCTGAAGAGAAGCTTGCCCTCCAACAGCAGTGTTGATGGGTGCTGCTGGAACATCTGACCTTGGTGCAGAACCTGGAAATTGATAATAAAAAAAGAGTTGATTACCCAAATTAAACTAAGCCTTGTGTCTCAATCAAGTGGAGTCAACTACGACATGAATCATTTTTCACCACTCTGCTTGGTCAAGGGCTATATGCTTAATTAAATTAAATAAATTCATATTTTTTTCACTAACGCATCCCACATCAGTTTAGGTCTTCTCCCCCTAAAATTTTCATTTGTGGTATTCATATTACTCTTCCTTGCTGTTGCATTTATTCGTGGTATATAATCAAATCATCCTAACTTGTTCTCTCTCAACTTATTTTCAATTGGTGCTACTTTTACCTTTTCACGAATATTTTCATTTTCAATTCTACCTTCCCTAGTCTTACCATACATCTATCTAAGTATTCTCATCTATGTTTCGTGTTTTAGTTGCCTAGCATTCTATCCCATAAAGCATTGTTGACCTTATAACTATTCTAAAAAGAGTTGATTATGTACCTAAAATTCATACGAAAAAATACCTACTTCAGTAAGATCTTTAATGTTTGAAAACACCGTTTTCGCAGATGAATGCAAAATTACTTTAGCCGTACTCCAAAGTACCAAAATCCAATGTTTGAACTTTGAATCAAACCACCAAAGTATAAATTTGAGATGTTTACATTGTAGCTTCCTCTAAAAGGAGCACTTGAACCCTAGTGTGGTGTCCAATTGCTGTTTAGCAACTTTGATACATCTCAAAAAAGTAAAGAACAGAACAACAGTGGAAAGATATACTTTGAGACCTGGCCTAAGAAGTTGCAGTGAACAACACAGAAATTTTGTTTCCACTGCAAATTGACAAGATTGTAGAAAGGGAACCAGACCTCGCATTCCTTCTTCCATTTCTAAGTTAGTCGTCAAAATTTAAAACATTTTTCCTTCTTCAAAATTTCTCAAGCCCTAATATCCCTCAAAACATTGGGTACCTTCAATCCCATTCTTCTTACCAGTCACCTACTGGCCAAACTGCTTCCTATCTGTGACATATTCAACCAGAGCCAAAACCTTGATATGTACATTTTTGACACCCATGGTCCTATGTAAGTGTGCTGAATTCACACGATTAAATGTAGTATTTTTTCCGAAACATATCATGACCGCTCAAGTCCCACGATTTAAAACAATGAACTAATTCATTAATAGAGAAGTGCTCCTAACTAGTACATGTACAATAATTTGAAGTTACTTCATCCTGGGATACTCTATACCCAAATCCCTATGTCCCTTTGTCCCAATGCATTGTCAGCCGTGGTATGGTATGTGTGTGTGAGAATCTCTCGACACGAAAATCTTGAGACGATCCTATGGCAAGGAGCTTGGGAGTTTATTGGGACAAAAAGGGATGTAGGGACAGAGAATCCCGTGCCAAGTAGTTCCACCCTTGATCAGAATAATAGTGCTTCTAGCTAGTATGATGATATATATTTACTAACACATAAGCAAACCTTGTTGTCCAACCGTCTCGTCTTGTCCCAAATTAAAGTGAAATTTACTGAGTCCCCATGACTGATGCATTCATTTTGATTTGAACTCTCTTAT
>NW_021024835.1:534097-750551 GCF_004153795.1 Camellia sinensis | reverse complement strand
CGAGAGTCCGAACTGTAGCAACGAGGCCCACGCGGGCGCTGTTACACCCTCTTTTACATTTCACCCAAACCCTAGGTTTGGCTCAAAGTACCCTCAAATTCCACCATTGTTACACAACCACAAATAACTAAGTTAAAAACCATAACAAAGTGCAAAAAATCCCTACCTCAAGAAAACAAGATGAGCCATGCAAGGATGGAACCTCAAAGATGACCAAATCCAACTTCAATTGGGTCAAAATGAAGCTTTCAAGGTGCTCTAGCTTTTTATCCAAGGAAGTAGGGTGGATAGATCACTAGATCTAGGTAGAAATCTAGAGAGAAGGTAAGTTTTAGAGAGAGAGAGGGTCTCACTTTAGGGTTTTGGAGCAAATAGATCTGAAAAAGTGATGTAAAAAGTGTTTTTCGCGATCTGATATATACGCAGTCCGCTCGAGTGAAAAAGTTGACGCTTGAGCGTCAGACACAAAGTTTTGTTCCACTCGAGCGCAAAAGTGGCCCGCTTGAGCGTAGAATACACATATCCAGTATTTTATGCAGACAACAAACAACCCGCTCGAGTGCAAAAGAATGCCGCTCGAGCGTCCACCTGCTCAAGCATAGGAAATGCCGCTCGAGTGTGGAAAACACCCCTCTAGTATTTTGCAGACATGCAAAGTACTGAGTGTTTGCGAACCCTGCTCGAGCGCAAGAAGGCTCGCTCGAGCAGAAGGCTAAAATTCTAGGAAACAACATTCAAGACCAACTAGTGACCAACCAGTTCTAAACACGCCCAAGACATTCCAAAAGTCAAATTCAAAGAGGAAAATGAGGAAAAGACATCAATAACAATATTAAACCACAAGACCCGAGTCCGGAATATAATGGTTGACGGGTCCAAACCGGAATCGCTATACAAGATGCTGGATGAAATTATAGAAATTGCTGCTAATGATGATGGTAAACACGAAGTGCTTGATCTTGGGTTGATAGAAATCAAGGATAGAGTGAGAAAAGATCAATCGGCTAGTACGAGTCATGTGCCACCTTCTATTAGTAATGTGCCACCTTCTACTAGTAATGTACCACATTCTCATAGTTCATCGAAAAGTCCGTCTGCTCGTAGTACTACAAAAGCAAGCATGTTTCGCAAGATGCTTAATCCTATGGTTGCTCGCCGAAGAGGCCGTCCATGTACCAAACAGAAGGTTAGCAAAGTGGATGAAATAGTGAATCGGCTGAACGAAAAAAGTAAAAAGCCTTCGAAAGTACAGGTAAGTTCTTTTCTTGTGTGTGATATGGAAATTGTTGAATGTTTGTAAGATCACTTATTCACCAATATGTTTTACTATAGGGACGTACAGTACCTTAATGTCAGCCTTGGAAATTAAATTTTCCTTGTACAAATGATATGCAAGACAGTTTGTATGACCCGGTATGTGTGTGACAAAGGACTTTATATTTTGTGCGTTGTTTTTTATTTTATTTTAATGTCTGAAATGAATAATGAAATTGTGTTACAATGTTCATAAGGCGACGCAAACTTTATCTTACTATTTTCCTTGCATGGATGGCACACAACAGAGTATGTATATACCGGTATGTGTTCAATGTCTGAAGTAAAATATTTGTTCTTGTTTTAATTTATATATATGTTTGTGGACAATATTTGTAAGGTTTACTTGTATGTTGAATAGGCATAGTTTAGTCTAATGCAAATGGTGGACAATATTGGAGGCACATCTCATACTCAATCAGGAATGGTGCACAACATCAGCAGTCAAAGTTCGACAATCGCTTCAAATTATGTTCACTTAAATGTAGATGCTGATCCAAATGTGCCATTTCTTTTTTTAGTTTTGCATTACTACTTTGTATTTTTTTTTTAGATTGTAAACAATGGATCAGAAACCTTCATAGCTTTTGTAACCTGAAAACGGGTTTTGGATATATGAAAATGGGTTAATCAAATTCTGTTATTTGGAGATTTTGAGATTCTTGTGTTATTTTTGATTTGATGTATGAGTAGGTCTTTCTTCTCTTTTTTTTTTTTTGTAAGTGATGTCAAATTAGATGTTCTCTTGTTCAATTAAGTTGGGTGCCAGATTGTTGACAAGCTAAATTGTTCACTGTTGTTACTAGCTGATGGGTACCAGATTCTTGTGCACATATTCAGGCAATTCTTACTAGCTGATGGCCAAGTTGAATTGTTCACTTCTGTAAGTGCCAAGAAACAATATAGTGCCAAGAATCATAGGTAGAATTCCATGTTGCATGCTTGTATTATTTTCTCTAACTTCGACCCTTGATATTATTGAACACAGTTCATTCTGTACATTAATATAGCTAAATGTTGTTATTAATTTAAACTTCATATAAAGCTGTGCAAGTGTGCAAGTGAAATTCCACATAGATTGATTACAAATTCATTTTTCAAAAGTACTCTAAAACAAGGCTCCAAAGTGAAACATAAAAGAGGCATTTTCACTTGTTACCATAGAAGTGAAAACACTCAGATAAATAGCAAGCCAAAGCCTATTCACATTTTGAACTCTCATGGAGGAAAAAAAATGTTTCCTGTTTTCAAGAAATATCCTCATAAAAAGGCGCGAAACTACACCTTCATATCTATAAAATGAATAGTCTATCATTCAATAACTAGCCAAACACATCACATTTAATTAGGGAAGGACCAAATTCCTTAAGAAATTCCTACAACACCACATTCAATTAAATTCCTAACATCCAACATGTCCATTACATCCATAATTACATTCATCAAATTTCCCAAAAACTAACAGTCAAGTGTCTTACATAATGAAGTACAAAATGATACATACTACAATCACAAAAATCATAGCCTTGAAATTCTTGTCCATCCTTTGAAGCCTTTTACCATGGTCACGAATTTCATTTTCCATCTCAAAAAGCCTTGTCCTTACATCATTCAATTCTTCTGCTCGAATAGCTTTACGAGGTCCAGTATTGGAATAGATTGTGGAGGTAACGTCCCCATCATCATCATCTGCAAACTTGAAGTAATTGCAATGTTTACTTTGTTACTCTACAATTGATGACAATCAATTATTCAAATTACACAAATAATTTCCAACATTCTACAAGTTTAATGTCGTAACACATATTTACATATTTTAATGGGCAAACAAAAAAAAGAAGCCCTTTATTTTCATTCTCATTGGTTCGTACAATATACATCGCAGTTGTTCTCCCACAATCACACATTCTTGGTTTTAATCTAACGCTACTGTTAATAGTAGATGAAGAAGCCATTTTTAATCTGCATAAACAATACAAAACCCATTTCAATTCCCATCCTGCCTCCTTGATTTCAAATACATCATTCACAATTTCCATATACACATGGATACTATGGTGATGGCAGAAGAGATGGGCATGGGTGTATCAAGCAAGCCTCACAATTTCCAATAATCAAGCTCTCTTTAGGTACGTATAATGTCCATGAAAGTTCTATTTTTTATCAAACAACAATTCAATTTTTCTAAGGGTCACCAACATAACCAATAACCACATAGATTTTCATACTCGACAGGGATATTTCATTTCAATGTTAATTAATACCATTTGTTTTAATGTCCATGAAAGTTTGATGTCTTATCAAACAATCAAACAACATTGAAATGGTTTACAATCATTTTCAAGTTTTTAGATGGTAAATAATTTTTCCAAAAACAAATTTAAAGATTGTTCAATTTCAACACTGAGACAAATTAAGTGTTCCATTTTCAAGGAAATAATAGTCAAACAAAAAACAAGAAAGATTAGCATGATGTCACTAAATTTGTATTACTAATCACAAAATTACTTAGTTTCTATAGAGATTAGTCTATGGATTAATTCAATTTTTTTTTACAGGATTGAGCTTTGGCTTCTTGTCATTACTCATTGTTGTTACTTTGCTATACTTCAACATCAAGAGAAGGCAACATATCAAACTCAGATGGAAATGTTTAACAAATGGAGTTGGTTTGTCAAGTTGTTGGGTTTGTCAAGTTACAAATCATCCCAAAACTATATAAAAATAGTTTCAAAGAAAATTTATTTGGTTTTTAATAGATGGATCGCTTCCAGAACAACCACAAAAAAAAAAAAAACAATTTACAGATCAATCTTTTGAATTCATAACAAAAAATCAGGATACTTTCTCTATGGGGACTTTCATCAAACAATTGGAATGCATCAATACAATGGAACATTGGGCCTGATTTCACAACCACCAAAAAAAAAATTTACAGGCAGCAAATTGAATTATTGGGGCAAATTCACTGAGCACGATGATTTTATTATGGCAAAATCACAAATTCACCAGAGAAAATCCTAAACAGAATTATATGATCAATACCTAGTTTTGTGATAGAAAGGTTAATTGAAATTATTGGGGCAAAATACAAAACCCGAGTTTTGAGTTTGAGATTCGAAAGAAATTGGTCGGTAATCCGACAGTGGGAAATCGGGTGTGAGCGTGAACTTGTGAGAGGAGTATCCCGCTGACCACTGAGCACGATGACAGTCTTTTCCACAATACAACTTTTCGGTGTCGTTTGGGAGGAGAGAGGAGGTGACAGAACAACAACTTTCTGGCGTCGTCTCGGAGGAGATAGACTCGAATGATTCGGAGATGATGACAAACAGGGCAATAGAGAGAGAGTTTGAGAGCTTCGATTTAACACTAACAAAAGAGGAGAGAGGCGAGCGAGCTAACACTGAGAAAAGAGAGACGAGAGAGTGAGATAGAGCTGTTCTACGCGTGAGCCCACGCTTTCGGGGCATTTGAGCCAGAGCATTCGAGACCCTTTAAAATTTTCTTAGAATATAGATTGTTTCATATAGTTTTGAAAAACAACAGTGATTTAGACCCCCTCAAATTTCAACCCCCACCACTCCCCACATACACGTGGCGGGTGGTGATTGGAGGAGGAGAAAAAAATGAAAAAGGAAAAGAAAAAGTGACCAATCAAAAAAGAAAGGGGGTCAAAAGGGGGTCCCAATCTTTATTCTTTGATTTAGACCCCCTCAAATACATATGCTCTTTCAAGTTTTTAATCACATAACAAATGAACTCTTAAATTAATAAATCATGAAATCAATTATTAGTTTTTAATAATATCATAAATATATTTTAATTAATAATTATGGTAATTTTATTATTGTATAGGAGTGTAGTAACTTTTTTTTCTGTTAATTCTATTAAATGAAAACTTCTGACTAGGACCACAGAAAATAATCTATATTTTAAGCAAATCTCAAAAGATGTATTTATAATTTACCCTTAAAATTAACATCTCCTTCAAATCATTCCCAAAAAATAAATATAAAGTTATAAATAATTTGTGTTTATACCTACCACTAATATATATACATATACTTATTACAAAAAATAAATAAATAAGTTAACGCTCATAGTAGTCTTCCCTCTTAGCAGCCTAGCGGGGGCATCTCTCCTACTTGTTTTTCTTCTAAATTAACTTGTAAACCACGAAGCCATCACCCGCACATAAAGTCAATACATATAAATGAGATAGTGATATGAAAATCAATCACTTTCAAAATGTTTAGCTGTTTATGGTTAGGAAGTGGTTATTTTTTTATACGAATAAATTATACTTTGCCTCCTTTCATATTTGCCTATTTTCTTACATTGATCCTTAAAAAAAAAAAAAATTCACTTTGACATTTCATATTTCAAGTTTTTTCTAATTTATTTAAAAAATTAGCTTATGTCCAAAATTAGATAAAAAAAATAACACATTGAGAGTCACTTGACTTGAAAGTATTTTATTTTATATAACTCAATTCTCTGATACAATTTAAAAAGACAAATATCAATATAACAATATATTTTTTTATGTAATGTGACAACTAGTGTGACATTTTTTCTCTAATTTTGAATAGAAATTAATTTTAGGAGTAAAATGAGAAAAACTTGAAACTTAAAACTTAAAGGGCTAAAATAAAAATAAATAAATTATAAGAGCCAAAGTAAAAAAAAAGTAGTCCAACATAAAGAGACAAAATGTAATTCACCGTATTTACATATGAGTTTGCCACTTCATATCAAATAAAATTTGTACGCACAAAATTGAAAGGAAAAGTCTATGGTACATTCACCTTTCAAAAAGTATATCGTATGCACTTTATAATTGAAAAAGAAAATGAGGTAATTTTATATTCTCTGAGTCATAACCAAAAAAAAAAAATCATAATCAAATAATACGTGAGGCATAACCAAAAATCTCATAAGTCATAACTAAAATAAGATCATAATTAAAGAAAAAAAATAAAATTGACATAACTTAGAGGTGCATATATTGGTGTATATATACCTAACACATGGTTAGAGGTGACATAATCATTAAGAAGAAGTGCTAGAGACCCATAATGTGGATTTCTAAATTCACCTACAATGATGTAGTAGGGGAGATAAGCCCCACACAATTGAGTATGTGACAAATCAAATGATGACATCTATCATATCATATCATTATGAGTCAGATTGGTAAAAATATTTTGTAAATCTTAAACATTTTCCAATCATTGAGCTATATAATTTGTCAACTAAGACCTACTAAGATCTCCAATGAAAAAAAAAAAAAAAAAAAAAAAAAAAAAAAAAAAAACCTACTAAGATGATCTAAAATAAATTTAATTATTGAAAGCTATTTTTTAATAATTTAATAAGGAGGAGGAGGAAGAGGAGAAGAAGAACAAGAAGGGGTTGCCAGTGTAACAAAACCTTAACGCCGCCACGTCACCACTGTGATTGCCGGAGCTAGGGTTTTTTTTTCTGGAGGTTTTCAGTATTTTTTTAATTAAAAAAAATAATAATAATTAAGCATTTTAGCCATTACTAAAATAAATTTTGTATTAATTAATACTAATTAATAATTTTAGTATTAATTGATTACAAAAGCCATTAATTGCCACTAATTAATTTATAATGAAATAATTTCATACTAATTGATTTATAACGAAAAAATGAAAATAATAATTTATAATGAACAAAGGAAAATAAGCCATTAATTGACACTAATTAATTTGTAATGAAATAATTTTATACTAATTGATTTATAATGAAAAAATGAAAATAATAATTTATAATGAAAAAATGAAAATAAGTCATTAATTGACATTAATTAATTTATAATGAAATTGATTTATGATGAAAAAGTGAAAATAATAATTTATAATGAAAAAATGAAAATAATAATTTATAATGAAAAAATGAAATAATTTTATACTAATTAATTTATAATGAAAAAAATGAAAAATAATAATTTTTGTAATACTAATTATATTAACTTTTATTATTGAAATATTTTTTTTAAATTAAAAATGAAAAAAATGACAAAATTATCATTTTTATGTTATATAAAGGCAAAAAAGACAGTTACACAGTAACAAATTATTTTACAACTTATCAACCAAACACTACTTTACTGCTTAAATCCATAATCTCACAACTGCACTGTACGGGGAGCAAATATTCCGGCAAGCCCGTACTCCTTTCTTCCAAACTCCGTTTATGTCCGATCACCTGCGCGCAAACAATGGTGAGCTACCCGGCGGTGTGTGGCCGGAAAAACCTTCCGACGATCAAATTAGCACACACCTTAGAATAGAGAGAGAGAGAGAGAGAAAGAGAGAGAGGTGTTTGAATGTAAGAAATTCCTTACAAAGTGTTCATCTGTCGCGTATGGGGGGCGCAGACATACTTATATACCCTCTGCGCCCCATATCCACTCCCAGTCATCTCCTGACACGTGGCTCCGCTATCCCATCTGTCAGCATAAACCTTGCCGATCATCACCTAATCACAACTGCCTGCCTTCTCCCTGGAGCTCGGCAGCCGGGCTGCTCTATCCACGGCCGTGTTGTGCTTCATACCCAAGCGCTTCACTGGCTAGGCCCAGGGAGGACCGGGCTAGGCGGCATCTCGGCAAAGCCAAGCCCGGGGAACCTCCTGTGGTCGGACTTCCTGCCGATCAAACGATTTCCTCGGTTAACCACGCCTTTCCGGGCGCCGGTCGCTCAGCTTGTCTGGCTTCACCCATCCCCTGATCAAGCAGCTCGGTCCAACCGAGCACTGCCTTGCCGAGCTTCTTTACGGTCCGGGGCGGCACACACTTGGCCCAATTCCTACCCGGGCCAAGTTCTGGCAGCCCATCTCCGGGCGGATAGTCGATCAGCTCGGCCCCATGCACGGTTGGGCTCTCAATCTGCTCGGTCGTTGCCTCGGCCCAATTCCAGGTCATAAACCACCCTCTCAATTGCCCCTTAATTCCGTCCGCGAAAGCGTGACTGGGATTACTCACTTCGACCGAGATAACATTTCTCCGGTCTTCAAGATGCCAAAGCTCGACCGGGCTAGTTAGCATAACTGTCTGCAAACTTGCCCGGTTATACTCCTCGGCTGACATCCTTTTCTTCGAAAGTAGCTCGGTTGGCTCTTCGTCTCTTCAACCCATCGCTTCACTCCTGACGTCGCCATAAATGGGGACACGTAGCGGGCTGCTATTGGTCATCGAGCAGCCAACCCGTCGTTTTTGCCAGAATTTTGAATTTGGGCGGCCTCTCTCTTGTCTATACATATAGGACCTCCCAAACTTCACCTCCTCCTCTTGCCATTCTGTTATTCGACTCCAGAGCTCTAGCATCCTTGCCTTGGCCTCGTCTGCCATTCTTCGTGTTCGAGGGAATAGATCCTGCCCTTCACTGGTGAGTCCTTCTACCCCTATTTTGTTGCTATTTTCTTTAATATTACACACATTAGGGCACAAAAACGTAGCTCTTAGGGCATAGGCCATAGAAACCGTCCCAAACCTCCCACTGTTCTTGGTGTTCTTCATCTTCCTGAAGAACATTGAAGAACTGGGGCGAACTGGGCTCCTGGTCTTCTTCTGATCCAAAAAACCAATCTAACCGAGCAAATAACATGTTTGTCTCAACCCCGGCAAAAACCGAGATAACAAAAGGACTTGGTCGCACAACCGGACTAACATCAGGTCTGCTTGGGCGACCGGGCTCCTTAGTTAGAATAGACAACCGAGGTGGTTTGGCACTCTTAATGACCGAGCTAAAGTCCAGCTCCTTTTGCGTGACCGCGCTCACACTTACACTTGCCATCATTTTCCTGCAGAGTCCAAGGGGACCACTGTCATTCCTGAGGCTCTCAGGACCGAGCAGCAACCAATTACCACAGTGCCAAACCCCTCAGTTATGATGAAAAAGTGAAAATAATAATTTATAATGAAAAAATGAAAATAATAATTTATAATGAAAAAATGAAATAATTTTATACTAATTAATTTATAATGAAAAAATGAAAATAATAATTTTTGTAATACTAACTATATTAACTTTTATTAATGAAATAATTTTTTTTAAAGTGCTCTCAATTGTCGAAGGGGGCCTCCGTTTCCCGCTCAACCCACTTATCACCGAGTTCCTCCGCCGCACCGGGCTGGCACCCACACAAGTATCCACCAATACTTATAGAATTATCAACGGCGTTCATGAATTGAACAATCGGCTAGGCACCAACTTAGGTGTAGCCGAGATATTGAGGCAATACACAATGGGCCACACCGGCGACGGCCTAGCTTATTACTTGAAGATAACACCGGGCAAGGAAAAAATTGTAACCGACACCCCGGATAAAGATCTGCACGACGACGATTTTTTCTGGGTGTCGGGCAATTACGAAATAGCCGAGGTGCCGGGCTGGTTTATAAACAAGGACTTCGGTTCTTCATGTAAGCCGCTTAAACTTGCTCGGTTAGCCTAACACTTTACTCTGTAACTAACCGGTTTTCCTGTTTCTTTTGCAGCAATCCAAGCCTTGCAAGCCAACTATCAATTTCCCAACGTCGAAGCAATTCGGACCGTGCTTCGGTATCCCCACCGAGATTGCAACAATTTACTCGGCTACACCCCGACCTACAGGTATTCTGCTCCGCGCCAGAGTAGAGTAACTGACTTCCTCCGCGCTCCTTCACCACCTCCAGACCCTACCCTTCCTGACGTCCCCTTAATCCGGTTAACAGACGAGCAAGAAATGGCCAAAAGAACTCGAATCAAAAACCTTCTCACCGCAACCTCGACTGAGATACCAAGCGTTGTCATCCGCTCCCCGGCTGCCGGTTAATCAAGTGCCGCCGTGGTTGCCTTAGCTTCTCCAGCCGCCGGGCAGTCTAGCAGAGAAACACGCCGGGCTGGAAAAAGACCACGGGCAGATCCCTCTGCCGAGCTCGTAGCCGAGCTGACAACCGAACATCCAACTGACGTTCCTGTCCCTGTGCCGGCCTGGCGACCACAGCTGAAGCACCGGGGACAAGACATCCCGGCCACGGCTTCGATCAAGGGCGACAAAGAGCATTTGCTCGCCTTCGATCTCTCCAAAGCTCTTCTTCTACCGAGCGACGTGGTCGGCTGCAACCACGTCCCTGACACTCGGTTGGTGAAATCATCAGTGAAGTCCATGGCTAGGGGAAGTCAGTGTACCTCTAAAATTTGCACAAGTGTTTGCCCGGTTCCATTTCTAATCAACTTTGCTTCTTGCAGGCCATTCAAAAACAACATCTGGTTTTGGAGCGCATCCATAGACTTCGGCAAAAGGCCAATGACACCGCCAGCCAGGTCGAGAGCCTCCAAGCCGAGCTCGGCCGGGCAAAGGCTTCACTTGAGATGGCCAATGCCAACAACAACAGACTGCTCGGTCAGCTTGATGCGGCCAAGAAAAAACGGGATGAGCTCTAGACCAAGGTTGACACGTTAAAAAAGTCGAAGAAGAAAGCTTGCCGGGCTGCTAACAACGCCGGCTTTAATGAAGCCGAGCAGAGCTATAAGAAGCAAGTCTTTGCAACACAAGACATCTACTTCAAGGCTGGCTAGAAGTCCGCCTGCGAAAACCTCGGCCAGGGCTCTGACACCGACGTATTTGCCAACCCTCCTCCAGCTTCGCTACCGGTCTACCTCGTGCCTTATGCAAACGACGTCTTCAGCGCTTTGCAAGCTGAGGCCGAGGAAGGGCTTGAAGAGGGAGACGGTGAGACAGAATCTGAGGCAGAAGAGGCCGAGGTGCAAGAGCAGCTCGGCAATGACGAGCCCGGTGCCCAAGACATAAATCCAACCATCAACCTTGATGCCGGCGAGGACGAGTTTACCAATCTCTCCCCCTTAGTTTAGTTTTCTTTTCTTGTTTTGTATTTTTGCTTTCAACGCTTCTGATGTAACCGATCTCTATCCCCACCTTTTGTACTGATTTTCTTGTCAATGAAAAATTCAAATTTTGCCAAGTGTTTGCACGGTTGTCATCAATTCCATCTTCAGCAAAACATCTCGGTATAAATCATTGTTTGAACAAAACACCTCGTCAATCGGAATTCATAACTCGGTTGAAGTACTTAAGCAGAACAAACATCAAATTCATAAACCGGAATAACCATCTCGGTTGGTAATAACAAAGTTGAACAAATCATCAATACTTCCAACCGGGTTAGATCATCTCGGTTGGAAATCTGAAGTTGGACAAAACACCAACCCTTCCAACCGGAGTAAATCATCTCGGTTGGGAATCCGAAGTCAGACAGAACACCAACTCATCCAACCGGAGTAAATCATCTCGGTTGGGAATCCGAAGTTGGACAAAACACCAACTCGTTCAACCGGAGTAAATCATCTCGGTTGGGAATCCGAAGTTGGACAAAACACCAACTCGTCCAACCGGAGTAAATCATCTCGGTTAGGAATCCGAAGTTGGACAAAACACCAACTCGTCCAACCGGAGTAAATCGTCTCGGTTGGGAATCCGAAGTTGGACAAAACATCAACTCTTGCAACCGGAGTAAATCATCTCGGTCTTTAACATTAAAACAATAGTCCAAGTGCTAAAGCAAAATTACTTCTATAAATTGACAAAAAGAATTACATGCTGCAGTGCAAGCCAAAAAGTTCTTTGCACAAGAAAAGAAAGCAAAAGCTCAAAAATAATACAGTTTCAAGTTGGCCGCATTCCATGGCCGGGGTATTGCTCTTCCCTCTAAATCCTCCAAGTGGTAAGCCCCCTTGCCCGCCAGACCGGTGATCTTGTAGGGTCCTTCCCAATTTGCCCCTAGTTTGCCTTCTCCTGGCACCAGGGTGTTGCCCATAATCTTCCTCAAAACCCAATCACCAACCTTGAATGGTCTGGGGTGCACCGTCTTGTTGTATTTCTTGGAGAGCTCTTGTTGGTAGGCGGCCACATGGATGAGGGCCTTTTCCCGACGCTTTTCCACGAGGTCCAATTCCAAGGCAATAGCTTCGGCATTCAGCTTGGGCTCGAAACTCTCGCTTCTTAGGGTGGGCATGCCAACTTCCAGGGGTATGACCGCCTCCATGCCATAAGCCAAAGCAAATGGAGTTTCCCCGGTAGATCGCCGAGGGGTTGTTCGGTATGCCCAAAGGACGCTGGGCAATTCCTCAGCCCATTTTCCCTTTGCCTTCTCCAGCCGTTTCTTTAATCCGTCCAGAATAGTCTTGTTCGATGCCTCGGCTTGACCATTGGACTGCGGGTAAGCCGGGGTGGAGTTGTAGAATTCTATCTTCAAATCTTCGCAAAATCCTCTGAATAGGCGACCATCAAACTGGGTGCCGTTGTCAGAGATCAAGATTTTAGGGACGCCAAACCGCGTGACCACGTTCTGCCAGACAAGCCGCTTCACGTCTTTCTCTTTGATGGTTGCCAAGGGCTCAGCTTCAACCCATTTCGTGAAGTAATCTGTGGCTACGATGAAGAATTTCCGATTGCCCGGTGCTGTTGGCAGTGGTCCTACTATATCTAGCCCCCACATGGCGAAGGGCCAAGGACTGGTGAGGGGAAGAAGTTCCCTAGCAGGCTGATGGATCTGATGGGCGAATTTCTGGCATTTTTTGCACTTGCAGACGTACTTCTGTGCGTCGGCCTGCATGCACGGCCACCATTATCCCTGTGAAATAGCTCGGTAGGCCAAGGACCTGCCCCCTATATAGCTGCCATAAATGCCTTCGTGAATTTCGTACAAGAAGGCCTCCACACTATGCGGGTGCACGTACTTTAGATAAGGACCAGTGAAGGACTTCTTATACAGCGCGCCAGATGGAGAGAGCCAAAACTGCGCTGACTTCACCCGGATTTTATGGGCTTCTTTCTTGTCAGTTGTTAGGATCCGGTCTCTGAGGAACAAGATCAAGGGGTCCATCCAGGAAGCACCTAGCGCGGCGCAGAGTACATCCGTCTGTCCGGCGTCGTCAATGCTTGGCCACGGAAGAAAGTCAATTAACAGGGGGTTTGGAGACGTACTATCTACCATGGAGGCGAGGCCGGCCAACTCATCAGCTCGGCTGTTTTCTTCACGGCCAATCTGTTGGACTCTGATTGCCTCAAACTGCTTGATATGCTCCCTGACCAGAGCTTGGTACTTCGCCATCCGGTCGTCCTTTGCTTCGTAAATCCCAGAGACTTGGTTAAACACAAGTTGGGAATCACTGTACACCAGGAGCTCGACAGCCTTCATATGAATTGCGCTCTTGAGCCCGGCGAGAAGGGCTTCGTACTCAGCCTCGTTGTTAGATGCTGGGAAGCCAAGCGTGATAGAATGTTCAATGGTTAGGCTATCCGGGGAGATAAGAACGATACCTAGGCCGGCACCATGACGGTTGGACGCTCCATCAACAAAAAGCTTCCACATTTCCCCCACAAAAAGCTTCCAACAGTCTGATGGGTCCTGAGAGTTGCGAAGGGCAATAGGATCACAATTGCTCGGTTGTGCGGTTTCAAGTTCTGTGTTGACCGGTTCCAATTCAGTCCCCATTGGCGATTCGGCACCAGACTCAGCAAGTTGATTTGTAATGCTCAAGTCCGTAGGCGAATCATCAGGTTGCGGTGTTAAGCCGGTCGCAGGTTCTGAGCTGTGTGGTTCAATTTCTTCTCCCCTTGGTGATGCGGGACCGGACAGAGCGGATGTTTGGGTGATATTTAACTCCGTCATTGCATCACCGGGTGGTAAAACCGTGCAAATTGTGGGTGCCTCAATGGTGCGCGCAAACTCCGCGTCGCTACCACCTCCAACTGGTTGTACCTCGGTTGGCCTTGGGTGCGTCTCATCATCTGCCATGGTAATATCGACCGGGCATACCGGATGAGTGCCAGGTGAGAACTCGGCGACGAAATCTGCCAAGGTCTGGGCTTTGATAGCAGTGCGCGGCTGGAACTTCACATCAAACTGTCCCAACTCGACCGCCCACTTAAGAATTCAGCCTGAGAAGTCTGCCCATTCAAACAAGGCCTTGAAGGGAAACTCGGTCAGTACGACGATGGTATGGGCGTGAAAATAATGCGCCAACTTCCTCGAAGCCATCATTAATGCCAACGCAAGCTTTTCTAGCGGCAAATATCTCGTCTTAACCGGCAGCATGGTCTTGCTGACATAAAAGATTGGGAAGTGCTTGATTCCTTCAGCGCGAACTAGCACCGCACTGACCGTGTGGTGGGAGACGGCAAGGTAAAGGTATAGTTCCTCTCCCGGCTTTGGTGTAGCCAACAATGGCGGAGTAGACAGATATTCCTTGAGCTCGGCCAAAGCTCGGTCACACTCCACGTCCCAGGAGAACTTTAACTTTAATGCTTGAAAGAAAGGGCGGCAGCGATCTGATGACCGGCTTATAAATCGATTAAGCGCGGCGGCCATCCCGGCCAGATGCTGCACGTCCTTAGCCGAGCTGGGCTGTTTCAATTCTTGCACGGCTTTGATCTGAGTAGGGTCTGCTTTGGTGCCTCGTTTCGTGACTAAAAATCCCAAAAATTTTCCGGATCCCACGCCAAAGGCACACTTTGACGCATTCAAGCGCAGCTTATGCTTCTTTAGAATGGCAAACATCTCGGCTAAGTCGGACAAATGGTTTGCTTCATGTCGGCTCTTTACCACCATGTCATCGATGTAAGCCTCCATTGTTCGGCCAAGCAAAGGAGCAAACATTTTGGTTACCATCCTCTAAAAGGTCTCCCCGGCGTTCTTCAAACCAAAAGGCATGACTCGGTAGCAGAAGAGCCCCCTTGGAGTCGTGAAAGAGGTGATCTCTCGGTCAGGCCCGTGCATGGCAATCTGATGGTAGCCGCGGTAGGCATCCAAGAAACTGAGCCTATTATGTCCAGCCGTCAAATCCACCAGCTGGTCAATGCGCAGTAAAGGGAAGCTATCTTTGGGACAAGCTCGGTTGACTTTCTTATAGTCGACGCAAACTCGCCACTTTCCATTCTTCTTGGGCACCACTACAGTGTTGGAAATCCACCGAGGGTAGTGCACTTCCTAAATTGCTCGTGCCTCAAGCAGGTTCTTAACTTCCTTTGCAACTACCTCGGTGTGATGCAGTGCCGATCTCCTTGTTCGTTGGATGATTGGCTTTGCTCTAGGGAAGACATTGAGGTGATGGCAGATAAAACTTGGATCAAGGCCAGGCATGTCGTAGGGCGACCACGCGAAGACTTCGATGTTGGCCATCAAAAACTCAACCATCTCGATCCTCTCTATGGCCGTGAGACTTGAGCCGAGCAAGAAGAACTTGTCTGGCTGTTCTGTATCAATTCGCACCTCAACCAATTCCTCAACAGCCTTGTCTTCGGCCTTGGCGCCCACATCATCTAAGACACCCTGGTCCTCCAGTCCCTCAATCATTTGAACGAATCCTTTGGCAGCCCAGCTCCCGTTGACCGCCACGAAGCATTGCTTGGACATGACCTGATCACCCCAAATTTCCTCGATCGCCCCCATAGCCGAGGGGAATCTCATCACCTGGTGGTAGGTCGATGCTACGGCTTGCATAGCATGAAGCCATCCCCTTCCAAGGATAAGGTTGTACGTCGAAGGCACTTGTAGCACCCAAAATGCCACTTGCTTGACCACGGATCCCGCTTTGACCGACAGGATAATCTTTCCCAAGGGCCACTCCGGTTGCGAGTTAAATCCAACCAGTGGCGAAGTCACCAGAGCCAAGTCCGTCTCACGGAGTTTGAGCTGCTTGAAAGCATCATAATACATGATCTCGACCGAGCTTCCCTGATCGATCAAGATCCGTCTAACATCGATTTCTTTGACGCGTAGTGTCACTACCAGGGCATCGTTGTGCGGCGTCTGAATACGCTCTAGATCCCTTGAGGTGAAACGAATCACGTCTTTTTCTTCTGCCTTCCCCCTTTTGATGGCAGGTTGTACCGACAAAACTTCCCGCATATGTTCTGCCTTTTTTATCATGCCCCGGAGTTCGCAAACACGCTCCGGTTCTACGATGCCGTGGATGACATTAATGACCCCCTGTGGTGGTGCGTCTCGGTCATCCTGTCCCCTGGGATCGACCGAAGCCTGATTCGGCTTTACGCCGCCATCAATGTAAAGATCTAGATGCCTAGCCGCGACCAGCTCTTCTAAGTGTTTCCGTAAAGGAAAACAATCCTCTGTCCGGTGGCCCCTCTCACGGTGGAATGTGCAACGATACCGCGGATTATAGCCCTTCTATCCATCGCCCAACTTAGCAGGAAACCGGACATACTCCTCGTCTCGGATTTCACTAAGTATGCGATAAATTGGAATCTTGAAGACTGTGGTGATGCCAGTCCTCGCCTTCATCCTTCTGTTTGCGTCCGCTACGTCATCTCGGGGGTAGTCATCCCTGTCATTCCGCGTCCTCTACCCCGGTTTTTACGGTTCGAACCACGGTCCGATTCCTCTGCTCGATCACTTGAGCGGCTGGGCTCTTGCCCAACTGCGTGCACTTTGCCTGCTGTCTTCTTGTCTGTAGCTACCGGAGTGGCCTTCACGGTAGAAGCTGACGCGTCATCCTCTACTCGGATGTGTTCATTGATGCGCTGCATGAGCTGGCCCATGGAGGTCGGCTGGTGCATGGTAAGCGAGTCCCGCAGTCTATGTCCGACCGGGAGACCACACTTGTATTGCGTGATTGCAAGGTTGACCGGGCAGTCCAAGATCTCGTTGAAGGTTTCCCAGTACCTTGAGTTGTATACCTTTAGTGTGTCACTCGGTTCCATCTTGACACTCAACAAATGATCGACTTCCTTTGGTGTCTTTGTGTTGGTTTTGAAGCGTGTAACAAACGCCTCGGCCAACTGATGCCACCTTTGTATGCTCCCTTCCGGCAACCTCTCGAACCACTTTAAGCCCAGCTCACCCAAACTTGACGGGAAGATTAGGCACATAAGTCCGTCATTGCGCCTATGTCCGGCCATAACTTGTCGGAAGTGGCTCACATGCATATATGGATCGGTTTTCCCGTCGTAAAGTGTGAACTTAGGCTGGTGGAAGCCTGTCGGAAGTGGTGTTGTTTCTATTTCTAGGGAAAAAGGGGTGGCACTCAGCCTAGCCAAGTCCGTATCTTCAAAGAGTGGCACTGCTTGGCGGGGTGGAGGCATTCCGACCTCCTCGCTGGTGTGAACCCCGTAGGATAGCCGCTGCAAGTATTCTCTGGGCTTCGCGCCGACGAGCCCGCTCCTTTAAGACCGCCCATAGATCCTCTGATTGAGCGGAGTAAGAGTACCTTGACGTCGTCGCCGGACGTGAAGGTTTGTAGGTGCTGTCTTGCGGGCTAGACTTTTCTGCATGCGCATCGGAATCACCAACCTGGTAACTTCTGGTAATAGATATGGACTGAGTACGTCGCTGACTCTGACCGCCTGAACGACGGGATGGGATGCGCTCACTGTGGTCTCCCACTCCAGCTACACCCTTCCCTTTGACATGCCGCTTCAGATCCTCCATCTCCGCCGCCATTCGCCGGATGACAGCGTCTTGATCCCTCAACTTATTTTCCAGACGCCTGGTGTGTGAGTCTCTCCTCCGCCGGTGACCGTCTGGACTCCGTGAATGTCTATGACTTCTTCCGTGCTTATCCCGCGCGTCTCCTGACTGGCCTCCGGTGGGCATCCCCAAGTCTGCCATTGGATGGATGGCGGGAGGGCCTTCTCTCCTTCGGGTGAACTCCGGGGTAGCTCCATCTATGGCAGACAACGGAAACTCATCGTTGTTCACCATGGACAGCGATCAGATGAACCTGGAAGACAAGGTTTTGTCTGTCAAGTTTCCCACAGACGGCGCCAATTGTACGGGGAGCAAATATTCTGGCAAGCCCGTACTCCTTTCTTCCGAGCTCCGTTTATGTCCGATCACCTGCATGCAAACAATGGTGAGCTACCCGGCGGTGTGTGGCCGGAAAAACCCTCCGACGATCAAATTAGCACACACCTTAGGATAGAGAGAGAGAGAGAGAGAGAGAGAGAGGTGTTTGAATGTAAGAAATTCCTTACAAAGTGTTCATCTGTCGCGTATGGGGGGCGCAGACATACTTATATACCCTCTACGCCCCATATCCACTCTCAGTCATCTCCTGACACGTGGCTCCGCTATCCCATCTGTCAGCATAAACCTTGCCGATCATCACGTAATCACAACTGCCTACCTTCTCCCTGGAGCTCAGCAGCCGGGCTGCTCTATCCACGGCCGTGTTGTGCTTCATACCCAAGCGCTTCACTGGCTAGGCCCAGGGAGGACCGGGCTAGGCGGCATCTCGGCAAAGCGAAGCCCGGGGCACCTCCTGTGGTCGGCCTTCCTGCCGATCAAATGATTTCCTCGGTTGACCACGCCTTTCCGGGCGCCGGTCGCTCAGCTTGTCTGGCTTCACCCATCCCCTGATCAAGTAGCTCAGTCCAACCGAGCACTGCCTTGCCGAGCTTCTTTACGGCCCGGGGCGGCACACACTTGGCCCAATTCCTACCCGGGCCAAGTTCTGGTAGCCCATCTCTGGGCGGATAGTCGATCAGCTCGGCCCCATGCACGGTTGGGCTCTCAATCTGCTCGGTCGTTGCCTCGGCCCAATTCCAGGTCATAAACCACCCTCACATGCACCAAACAGATTAACAGCTTATGTTCACAACTATAAGCTATAATCTGTTGTGTTATAATTTATAATCACTTTTCCACACCTCTACCAAACGGGGCCAACTAAGACCTACTTAGATCTCCAACGAAAAAAAAGCCCTACTAAGATGATCTAAAATAAATTTAATTATTGAAAGCTATTTTTTAATAATTGAATAAGATAATGTTTCATTATAATATATTGGATAAATTACACTGGCCTTTTTTCATATTTTTAAAAAATACAATAAACTTAACAATTTTATTATAATTATACTGACTTTTCTTCTGGTGGGTGTTTGGGGTTGGTTTATTTGGTTACTCTTTTTGTGTGTACTTATTTCCGTCTTTTGTGATTTTTTTTTAATTTTTGAAAAGGTTTTAGATTTTAGTTTTGCTCGATGCGGCAACTCGAAAACTTGATTTTTTTTTTTAAAAAAAAATTCAAAAATGTTCGCAAAAAACAAAAATAAGTAAAAATTAGTGAACTTTTTTGTACTTATTTTGGCCTTTTTAATTTCATTTTATAATTTTCATTTTTTTTTTTACTTTTTAAATTTGTCTACATAAAATAGATCTGAAATTGACATAATTTTTTTTTTAAAATCACTGAAGATAAAAAAATTTAATAAAATAAAGTGGCATTTTTAGTTGTATCTAAAACTTCGCCTTAGAGCATCCGCATCAAACTAGCTAAAATCGTTTTTTAGCTAGTTTTATGATACTGTTCATCAAAACAGGCCTTCATCAATCTCGTTACTAATTTACGAGTGCTACAGTAACTCATTACAACAAGCAATGCACTGTTCATCGCTACAACATGGAAATTAGTGTTACCGGATGTCCGGCAGGAAGTCCGACTGGTCAACAGGTCATAACATAAAATATAAATTTTCATATAAAAAATATGACAATATTATTAATTTTATTTATATTACTAATAAATTATTAATAAAAATAAAGTTAAGTATTATATAAATTAAAATTAAAAAAATTAATATATTTATATTAAAATTATAAAATTGACAATGTAATTTAGCCTAATATATTTTGCTGGAGATATCAAAAAAATCTTGGGAGCTTTACTGCAACCACCCATGTGACAGGAAAGTTGGCTGTTTTTTCTCACCAGCCCAACGAACTATGACCCCCGCAAATAAAAAAAAAGGCAAAAAGAAAAATACCCCAATGGAAATTCATTCACAGAGAAAGAGTGAAAGAGAGATGAATGAAGAGAGTCGAATTTGAAAGTAGTCGAGGAGGAGGAGAGTGTAACTTCCAGAACCCAAAGCCCTGACTAAACCTCCCACGCACCAAGTTGCAAGCTTTGCATAGCCAGATGCTCACACATCATCACCACTCGAAACCGTCGTCCAACCTTCAAACCCTAAAATGCGGATCCCTCTGACTGTATGCTCATACTTGAAGGTACGGTGTAAATAATATTAGGATTATAATATAATTGTAATCTTAACACTATTTAAATTTATTTTTTAATTTGATAAAATCACAAATTTATTATAAAATTTTAGAGTTCTCACAACACTCTTCACGAAAACTCGCTTTTACTTATATAATATATAGTTATATAGATAGATGTGTCTAGCATACATACAATTTCCACGGGCATACATACAATACTACTCTTGCTTATATAATTATATGAAAATTATATGTATGCTCATAATGTCCTAGTGTATTACGGGTATACGTACATTGTACGAAAAAATGTGTAAAATATATTGAACAAAAAGGAGAAGATAAAAAAAACAAATAGAGAGAAAAATAAAATCAAGAGAAAATAAAAAAAAATAAAAAGAAAAGAGAAAGGAAGGCGGGATCACGAGATCACGGAAGGATGGGTGTGAGAAAAGGAAAAAGTAAGACAGAGAGAGAAGTAGGAATATAGCGATCCCGGTTTTCCCTTCATTGTTTAATTGTATTCCGGGCTCGGTTCCGTGGATGTTGGTCGTTGTCTTATTCTCATTTCTATCCTTTACTCTTTATATTTGAGTCTTGGGTTGTATTGGGCAGGTTGGGAACAGGTTGGTTGTGTTTAGAAACCAAAAGTTGATGCCCAGATTTTGGCCTTCACGCTTGAGCGAGGCTTTTGATGCTCGAGCGGGCCCTTTGTTTTTGCTTCTATGCTAAAGCGGGCATTTTGACGCTCGAGCGTGATTATTCATCTCCCAGTATTTTGTTCTGCAGGTCATCGGACGCTCGAGCGTCCACTTTCACGCTCGAGCGGAGACCATCCACTGCAAAACTTCTGGAAGTGTGCATCCGGCGCTCGAGCGGCGCTTTTGACGCTCGAGCGTAAGTCTGTGTCTGGCGCTCGAGGGGGGCGTTCCACGCTCGAGCGTACCTGTTTGTATATCAGTCCGAAAAATAACTTTTTGGACAACTTTTTCGGCATTCTCTCTCTCTCTCTACCTTTTCAAAACCCTCATTTGAGAGCTCCTCTCTCTAGAATACAACTTCTCTCTAAGAAATCATCTAGCTTGAGTGATCTTCTCCCTTAGTTCCCTTGCAAAAAGCGTAGAACTTGGCTTGGGCTACATTTCTATCTGAAAATCTTTGGTTTTGGAGCACTTCGAATTTCTTCATCATCACCTTTGAGTCTCTCCATTTGAGGTAGGGATAGCTACTCATATTTATGGTCTTTGACATAAACTTGTAGTCATTTTGATGTAATGTTGAAGTTGGGTAATTTTGGAGGTTAGGGTTTCAAAATATATAAAGAGGGGTTTTGTTCTTTTGACGCATACATGTATAATTTGGGTCTTAAAATGAGGTTATTGATGTTTAATGAAAATATTTGAGCCTTTGGGTCAATGATGAGAAAATGAAGAGGAAAGCCCTAATCTGTTATTATGAATTAATTTGTATAATTAATTTGGAAAGTTATGAAAATATGAGATTAAGTTGGAAATAATGAAATTGAGGAGTTATGAAAATGAATGGTGGAATTAGACAAGTTAATCACTCACCTTTGGAAATATTGATAATTTATCTGTTGATGCATTTATTATCTGTTTAGAAATAATTGCTTTGGGCTATCGGTGGAGGATAGTCTTGATTGTTGTAGACATTGTATGTTGATTAGGGAAAACTGAAACTAATCACGTTGAATATGTCATTGAACATGATGGTTAGAATAATACATCGAATATGTGTATTGATTGATCATTGTATATGATAAGTGTTTATATGCATTGTTTTGTGTGGGAGAAGATAGGAGATGTACTCCACGGTTTGAGAGGAGATAGGGGATGGACTCCTAAACCGGATATTATTTTGGAGGAGATAGGGGATGGACTCCATTGATACAGCAAATATGTGTATCTATTGTGAAGTATGGAAGTGTTTGATATGAGTTGTAGTCTCATTAAATTGTTTGGCCAGGTTCTGAGCCATGTTCATAAATTGAAAATTGGTTAAGTAAAGGAAAGTGGAATGAAACATGGACATATTTGTCATGAAACTGGGTAATGTTGTAAGTTGATTTGTAAGTGGTAACATTTATCGGATGCTAATGTTTTAGTTATTGCTCATATTATGTTTAGCATATCTCTTCTGGGCGTTGGCTCACCCTATATGGGACATCATTTTTAGGTACAGGTGATATGCCGCCTCCAAGGATGTAGCTTGGCAGGTTGTAGAAGCTGAAGGCTTCCTTTTTGTGAATATTTTGTGTATTACATGTAAATCAAGCCAAGGGCTTATTTTGTGTTTTGAGTTAGTACTCTCTTTTTGTAAGCAAGTGTTGGCTTGGAAAGTTGTAAGCTCGTAGGGCATTTACTTTTGATGTCAACATATAATACTTTTGTAATGAATACTTTGATAAATAGAATTATACTTTGTTCTCTTAAGTTTATGGATGTCTTGAATGCATGCTTTATGGGTTTATTTTTAGGGCGTTACAAGGAAAGTAGAAAATGTATATGTAGAACATTTTTTGAAAAATATATCTCAGCCATTGTTTTATAATTTGAACAGATCTGAACCATCTAAATGTCCTAATAGGACAAAATTATGTTGAAGATTCAAAAACTGTCATGCTTTATTAAAATATGTTGAAGATTCATATGAGATCTAAATTTACGAAGTTTATCAGGTATTCAATATATTTAAAAATAATAAATAATTGTTCAAATTCATTTAATTTGTGGACTAAAAAATTCATTAATAGAATCTCCATTACACATAGTAAAATCTGGCTCTTAATTCTGGGATCGCAGACTTTTCCATATAATATGAATAAAAATAAGTAAAGGCGAAAATAAAAAAACAAACAGGGAGAAAAATAAAAATGGAAGAAAATAAAAAAATAAAAATAAAAGAAAGAGGAAGATGGGATCATAGGATCGTAGAAGGATGGCTGAGAAAAGGAAAAAGTAAGAGAGAGAAGCAAGAAAATAGAAAATGTACATGCACGATATTTTTTGAAAAATATATCTCAGCCATTATTTTATAATTTGAATAGATCTGAGCCGTTCAAATGTCCTAGTAGGACAAATGAGTAAAGGACAAATTCAAAAACCATACTGCAACGCCCCAAAAATGTCCAACATAATTTAGGTACATCAACCAACATTCATTAAAGAGTAATAGCAATTCTCCAATCATCATATCATTGATCATTAAAGTTTGTACAAAATAGTCCCACATGCGAATTATACATTCCATGATATCAAATACACGAATCTATAGCATGTAGAACATCAAATCCAAAAATAAATAAAATGCCCTCAAGGGGGCTTACATATTTCAAGGCTTAATCCCGGTTACACAAAAGATGATTTCTCAAACCCACACATATATAACCCTTGGCTTTACAAAAATGCGATCACAGCAAAATAGAGCCTCGTGCTCTCGATGTATACATCTACGTCCTAGCTTGGTGGGTTCACCACATCTTTTCCTGCACCAAAATCCCATAGGGGTGAGCATAAAGCCCAGTAGAGAAATCCTTAACAAAGTATATACATTTTATACAAGTCTCATAAAAAAGAGAAATGCATATGCCATACTATGCTTTTGACATAAAAATCACATTATTATCTTTTGAAAATCCTTTATGCTCAATGATATCTTGAAATCTCAACAAATGCATAAATTATCAGTTTAATTCAAGGGGCAGTAAATACGACTCAAATAATCCTTAGGTTGGTGTCTGCAAGTAGGCATAACTAGCACTACCAATACCCCACTTTACCGGTTGCTAACCGAAAGGGAAGTGGTATCTCCTCCGCACGTGTTTTCGATCTTTCACCCCAGACACTCAGGCCAACTTAATCAATTCCATCTACACCTCATATCCGGACTTACCAACATATTTACCCCAAAACATTTCAATAGTTTCATTTCACCACATTTCTTTCCCAATGCAAATGTTTTCAAATCCCAACTCAAAATTTGTAGCTATGCAATAATAGAATTGCTAATGCAATATATATATATATATATATCAAGGCAAAATAATAACCTTCCATTGACAATATTTCCCACACAATTTATCAAATTTGATCACAAATTCCCATTCTCCTTTCCAATGCGATTTCATCAATTATCATACATGAATATATATGTGTGTATATATATCCAAGTGTAGCAACAATTTTACATTTCATGTGTTCTCAACAATTTGTCATTTAATAATTGCATATGTATATGCACTTAACAATAAATTCAAACAAGGTCTCCAAATCCTCATACATCAAGAAAATTGCCATTTTTTTTGCAAACAATAATATGAAATTTCTACGCATTCCTTCATTTAACATAAGAAAATCCATAGATTCTCAACATTTTTTAAAATCCCATATTTCTAGGTTTTTCAACAAAACTAGACACTTCTTCATCTCTTAGTAAAATCTAACCAAAAATGTAGAGACCCTAATTTTTGATAATTACACTTGAAACCCTAAGCCATAGGTTAATTGCATTTTAGTCCCAAATTTCATAAAATTTTACAAAATGGTCCAATAAAGAATAATTTTTCTGTATTTTATTTTGTATTATAATTAAATCCTAGAACACCACTTTATAATTGAAAATACCCTAAAACTTGGTTTTTATTTATTTACCTCATAGTTTTCGAAATTAATTCATGTATTTTATTTTTTTTAGCCTATTTGAATATTAGTTATTTGAATCTTTATTATTTATTTGTGTAAATATATATCTTTAAATAAATATTTTTATAATTTATTTTATTCTTTATTTGAGTAAATTACCGAAAAACAAAATATCTAGATATTTATGATTTTCCTTAGTCTTTAAGCAAGAGGGTAGAATGGTCTTTTTAACCCAAATCCATGGCCTATAAATTGAGAGTCTTGCCTCAATTCCACATCCATATTTCAGCAGCCAAGGAGAGGGTAACAGAAGGAGAGTGTGGTTAGGGGAAAGTAGAGAAGAAGAAGAAGAAGAAGAAGAAGAAGAAGAAGAAGAAGAAGAAGGAAAAGAAAAAAAATAAAAAATAAAAAAATAAATAAAAAATGGGAGAATAGGAAGAAAATGTGCTTTCTTAAGTCAAGGTAAGAACACACCCCTTCCATGTCTTTTCCAATTCTTTCACCAATCTAATCCTATTGTCTAGATGCCCTCTTGTGTTGCATATTAATGGTAAATAGGGTTTTTGATTTGTATGAAAAGTGTGGGTTTGATTTAATGACTCTGCCTTACAAGTTTGTCAAATTATGTATTGCTGCAACTTCTCTAATTTAAAAGAAATATCAAACCTATTTATTTCTCAAATCTGAATTTAATGTAGGATATTTGGTGTGTTTAGAGCTTGTGATAATTTTATTAGCCCCTCCTTGTGTGATTTTAGGGCTTGGATATTGTGTTTAAAAATATGGTCCCGAGTCTCTAAAAAATAGTCAACTTCTTTCAATTTTATAAAATTCCAAAAAAAAATCATCTCATGTGGGTTCTTCTGTCAAAATTTAGAATTCTGAGTCATCTTTCCAACATAATTTATTTGGGTGAAAATAATCGGGTAGATTGAGAGGAAAGCTTGTTTTCCCAAAGGGTGACAAATCTGGACAAGTTTTCGAATATAGCTTGTGAATGAATTTCTGGAGGTGCTGTGCGAATTCTGAGAATTGGAACTGAAACTAGACAGGTTGATTATTGTTTCTGTGCAATTTCAGCCCCTAATTTGACCTGGAAGTATTTTTACCAAAGCATTCTTATTAGCAATGCAAAACTGAATAGTGCTGAAAATGGTGTTTTATTATGTTATTTGTCTCCAAGTATTTCAAAGCATGCCTAATGTTGTTTGCTTGCCTTACCGTACTTATGTATGATTATCATGGGCTATATTTCCTCTCTTATGTTCGTCTCATGCTCTTTTATATTACCGAATTACCGAATGTGACTAACTTGCTTGGCAAAAGATCTAATAAACGGAAAATGATAAGGGGTTGGCAATGGGTGATGTTCACACTAGTGTTGTGGAATAATTTATACATATGAATTACATGAATTATAATGGGATTAAAACCAAATGAGTTAAGTCTCGCACAAGCGGTCTAAGCGAGCCCCTAGGTTGACACGGATATATTCAGCCTCCTTGCAGTGGTTTCAGGGTGTAAGCGAGCCCTTTGGTATGGTATATGCAGGGTGTAAGCAAGCCCTAGGCATTTTTTGGTATGATATGTGCAAGGTGTAAGCGAGCCCTAGGCACAATTTGGGTGTAAGCGAGCCCACTTGTTTGGCCGTCCCTTTTGAGGTCTATCAATGTCACTGACCGGTAAATAATCGGGAGGTGGGCATAGGTGGTAAGGTCTGCAAAGCAGCAAAAGGGGGAGTTCTGAATAGTCTGGTGTTCAATCCTTGTGGTTCGGTAGAAGGATCTCTTTGGAGGATTCTAGATGTCTAGTCTAACTACTAATTTATAGAACTATTGTATGTTATGTTACCCAATTTGTTTTATGTATGGCTGATTGGTTGATAGAAGATATGGGGGTGTGTATGTTTTTACTGGGCATTCCAAGCTCATGGCTTGCCATGCCAGGTGATGAAACAGTTTACAATGGTGAAGGTTATTTCGAAGGCAAATAAGATGAAGTGTCGAAGCTATGGTTCATTTGAAGACTTAAACTAGTTTTTTTTTTTTTTTCCTTTTTACTTTTGGTTTGGCAATGTTTTGGTAATCTTGTAATGGAACATAAACAAATTATCTGTGATATTAACTCTGGTTATATATTTATATTAAGATGTTTTGGTCATCTATCCTACTGGTGTTGTACTATTGTACATATTTAACTGCCCGGAAGTTGGGGCGTTATAAAAAACATCATCCTTAAGTCAATGTGATTCAACTACTGAAGAAAATCTTTAAAAAGAAACTAGAGATGAATTCCTTTTGCAAAACCACCAATTTCTAGAGCCAAAAACTAATTTTCAAAACAATTAAAGAGGAAATCTCGAAATTAACCAAAGCTTGCAAAAATATATATATATAACTCTAAGAAGAATCCCTACCTTAAGTTCTTGGAGAGAAAAGAGATGAAATCCTTAAAAATCAACAGTGATGAATCCCGATCGTCACCGCACACAATGTAGCTCTTGAGGAGCTCTTCAACTTTGATGAAAGGACAAAGGGCAAAACTCTAATGGGTCAAGAGAAATCAAAGTTTCGATCTTGTTTTGGTGTAGGAAAGGTAGAGAGAATGAGGAGAAAAGGGTTTTTAGAGAAAGGGAGAGACATACAAAGTGCTATACACACAGCCCAAGAAGAGAGAAAAGTTGGATTTTTCAGACTCAGCCCGTCTCGCACATGCAGAGCGTTCTTCCCGCACGTGCGGCCCTCATCTCTGCATGTGCGGTTCTCCCAATCTGCACCTCCTCCTGCACCTGCATTTAATGCAGTGTGCAAGCCCAAAATTCCCCTAATTCCTGCACGTCCAGCCTCACCTCCCCCGCGTGCGACCCCTCTCCCACACATGCGGCCCTGGTCCTCCAGTCCAGAATTTCCTCTGCTCAACCCTTGGCACTCTGAGCTAACCCCGCACCCTCTGAAACAAGTGAAACTCAACACCGGAGTAAACAAGAACGAAAATTTTGAGAAAGATCCTCCGAACACAACAAACCCAATGAGAACGATGAGTGAAGGGACGCACAACGTAACCGATCATCACACTTACTACTTTATTATATAGATGTTGAAGATTCATAGGAGATCTAAATTTACAAAGTCTATCAAGTATTGAATATATTTAAAAATAATAATTAATTGTTCAAATTCATTTAATTCATGGACTAAAAAATTCATCAATTTAATCTCCACTACACACAGTAAAATCTGGCTCCTAATTCTGGGATCGCAGACTTTTCCATATAATATGAATAAAAATAAGTGAACAAAAAGGAGAAAATAAAAAAAAATAAAAAATAGAGAGAAAAAAAAAATGGGAGAAAATAAAAAAAATATAAAGAAAAGAAAGAGGAAGATGGAATCATGGGATAATAGAAGGATGGGTTAGAAAAGGAAAAAAAAGTAAGAGAGAGAAGCAGGAAAATAGAAAATGTACATATAGGATGTTTTTAAAAAAATATATCTCAGCCGTTATTTTATAATTTGAATAGATCTGAACCATTCAAATATCATAGTAGGACAAATGTATATAGGACAAATTCAAAAATCATCCTACTTTATTTTATAGATGTTGAAGATTCATATGAGGTCTAAATTTACGAAGTTGATCAGGTATTCAATATATTTAAAAATAATAATTAATTGTTCAAATTTATTTAATTTGTGGACTATAAAATTCATTAATTTAATCTCCACTACACATAGTAAAATCTAACTCCTAATTCTGGGATCACAGACTTTTCCATATAATATGAATAAAAATAAGTGAACAAAAAGGAGAAAAGAATAAATAAACAAATAGAGAGAAAAATAAAAATTGGAGAAAATAAATATTAAAAAAAGAAAATAAAAAAGAGAGGAATGTGAGATCATGGGATCATAGAAGGATGGGTGAGAAAAAGAAAAAGCAAGAGAGAGAAACAGAAAAATAGAAAATATACATGTAGGATATTTTTTAGAAAATATATCTCAACTATTGTTTTATAATTTGAATAGATCTTAGTCGTCCAAATATGTTAGTAGGGCAAATGTGTATAGGATAAATTCAAAAACTATCATATTTTATTATATAGATTTGTCAGTTTACGTTTGGACAATTAGGAGCGCAGTTCTCCAACCCTCATATATCCTTTTTTTAATTACTAATCCACATAAAACACTGGATGGGCTGTAGTGTGAAAAGCCATAGACCTTCTTAGGTCCATGAAAAATGAATAAGGAAAAATTACTCATAGGTCCCATATTGGAAAATGTTACTTCATCTAGTCCTGAGTGTTTTTTCATAAACCATTTAGTCCTTTTTTTACATCACAACATCATCATCAAAAAAAACATCAAATATCATCATCAAAACAACATCAAACATCACAACATCATCATCAAACAACATCAAACATCATCATCAAAACAACATGCAGCCTCCCCATTTTTCTTCGTCTTCAACATTAAGTACATCATCAAAAAAGTTGAGGCTCAGATCTACGAATGAATAGGCGTGAATCCGAAAACGCCATGGCTGCAACAACAAAGAGCTTCTCATTGTACAGTGCCATATCTCATAACCAAAACTCATGAATTCGAAATCGAATTCGAAAGCGACAGTGATGTTTAACGAGAGGGACGTTGTAGATACTGTTAGGGTTAGGGTTCCTCCGAATTCATCATCATCATCATCACCTTGTGCTCGTGATTGTTGTTATACAAAGTTCTTGCTTCAAAACCACTTGAATTTCAAGCGAAGCGCTTCACCTACAAAGATTATGCGTTACGAGGACGGATCGTGGGTTGATTTCGCTCCAGAAGTCGTCGATTCACTCCGATCAGGGTTCATGGAAGGGAAATCGGTGGTCGAGGTTCGAATTGAGGGAATTCGTTGCTTGTTCAATTTTTATCGAATGTTGCAGATTGATGGGAGAGAGAGACAGGTGATTGCGGGGGGGAGGGGGAGGGGGGGCTCGAATTCGATCTGAGATGTTGTTGATGCTATGACGATGTTTGATCAAAAAAATTGTTATGATGATGTTTGATTAAAAAAAATTGTTATGTTGATGATGTTTGATCAGAAAAAATTGTTTAATCGTTATTTTGATGTTTGATGTTATTTTAATCGTTACTTTGATATTTAATCATTATTTAAAAAATTGTTTAATCGTTATTTTGATGTTGTTTAATCGTTATTTTGATGATGATGTTGTGATGTTTGATGTTATTTTGATGCTGATGTTTGATGTTGTTTCGATGATGTTACTCATAAATCTGATGTTTGTTGTTTGATGAATAATCCTAATGTTTAATGGTTCAGAATCTGTGTTTGATGTTTGATGAATAATCCTAATGTTTAATGATTGATGTTTGATGAATAATCCTGACATTGCTAATGTTTGATGTTGAATGAATAATTCTAACGTTGCTAATGTTTTCACCGACATTATACAAATAATCCTGCCTTTGCTAATGTTTGATGTTTGATAAATAATCCTGACGTTGCTAATGTTTGATGTTTGATGAATAATGTTTGATGTTTGATGTTTGAAAAGAAGAGAAATCATAAAAAGACCTATAGTAAGCTTCTTAGGAAATAGGACCTATTAGTCCAACAAAAAACCTTTGGGACTAAATGGGTTAACATTTTCAAATTTGGGATTTATTGGTGCTTTCCCCAATGAATAAAACATTATCAGGGAAACTCTAAAAAAATAAAATAATAAATAAAAAGTTTAGCTTTTCTCCGGGTAGAGCAACGACTAGGCTATGGCCCCGTTTGGTAGAGTTGTAGGAAAGTGATTATAACATATAGCCTAACAACTTATAGCTTATAGCTGTGAACATAAGCCGATTTTTAACTTATAAATTAAGCTTCTCTTCCCCCACTCAAAAAATAAGTTGGTTTTTGACTTACAAAAAGGTATAAGGTGTATTGTTAAGCTGAACCAAACACATTCAAAATAACTTAAATAGCTAAAAAAAATTAAAGCTATTTTGAATGTGTTTGGTTCAGCTTCACAATACAGCTTATACCTTTTTGTAAATCAAAAATTAACTTATTTTTTGTGTGGAGGAAGAGAAGCTTAATTTATAAGTCAAAAATCAGCTTATGTTCACAGCTATAAGTTATAAGTTGTTAGGCTATAAATTATAATCATTTTCCCAGAGCTCTACCAAATGGGGCCTATATTGTGAGTCCTTTTTAAATTCATTCTCCGTGTTTTTTTTATTATTTAACATTAATTTTTTTATGTCATGTGTGAATCGTCTATAAATAAAAATAAAAAAATATATTTGATAATTGTATCTATATGATTTTTTTATTATATTTATTTTTAGAAAATTTAATAGTTTACTTTTAAATCATATTTATCATTCATTTTTTAAATATTAACATGATGAATATGATTACGATTATCCAATCAATCTAATTTTTTTTTTCGGTAATGATACATCCCATTAAAAGTGGTGCTCTAAAGCACCACTAATGAGTTGGCAAGCACTTAAAAAAAAAAAAAAAAAAGACACAAGCAGTGGGCCCCGTCCACTGCCACATCACTAGTGGTGTTTTTAGAGCACCACTTTTAGTGGTCTCAAGCATTATTGTTTTTTTTTTATAAACAATTTACACAAAGTCTAAAAATAAATCATAAAAATAAATTAAAAAAAAAAGGCATTTTTGGATTTATTTCACATTCACATTTTATATACCTACAATGTTCATATATAATAGGAATTTTTTTTTTTTTTGGTTACATCGGAAAGAAACAATGTTCATATATATAGGCGTGTTTTGGAAAGTTGGTAAAAAAATTAACTTTTTGACTTTTTTGACAAAAAATTGACTTCTTTTGGTAAAAAAGGCAACTTTTTTAGTTAAAAAAACTAAAAAGTTAAAAAGCTAACTTTTTTAGCATGTTGTCAATATGCGCCATGATAGGAAATGTGATCATAAAGTTTTTGTCAGCAGAGAGCAGGTACTTTTTTTTTTTTTTTAGGCACGTCGGAAAGTAAGAGAGCAGGTGCTTCTACTCCAACTCTTTATGCTTTCCACCTTACATTCATGTCCTCACCTCACTGTCCACAGACTTGATTAAAAAAAAAAAAAGGGAAAAAAAATGACTAGTGTACCAAAAGAAAACAAAAAATAGACCTTGTGGGTTGACTCACCCCAATTTCTTAACATATGTATATACAAACTAGAGTATCAATTACTAGGCCATGTATGTGTGTATAGTGATTAAGGGACCTTTGTAGTCCTTGGTTTGATTCATTGTGAATGGTCTTTTTTATGAACATGTCATCTGTAGACACCCTATTTTTGACCGTCCTCAAGACTTGGACGTCATCGTTTGAACACTCGATGATCATCCATGTTCGTGTTCGTCTTGAGTTCTTGGAGGTCTCGGTCGCGCGCCTTGCCTTAGGATCTCTCGACTTATTTGTTTTGTGCATGGTTGGACCAAGGACTTGTGATCTTTGCACCTGAGAGCGGGAAATGGCTTGTTGGCGATCCCCACACCCCACCGGCCTTGGCATGTTGCCACCGGCCCTGTTTTATTGCTACCGGCCAAAAGTGTTGGCCAGTCAGCAATGTTTTTGGTCGATCGGCCTTTTATGTTGGCCGAACCCTGTTCATCTGATTTATGCAGATATTTAGTGCCAGGTGGCACATACTGTATCCTCCATACACGTGTATAGAGGATTTTCACCCTTATTTTAGCTTCTTGAGAAAGCTTGGACCTTTTAAACCCTTTTTAGCTTCTTGAAGAAGCTTGAACCTCTTTAGCTTCTCCAAGAAGCTTGAACCCTCTTGTTTCTTTATAAGAGAGACCGTCCCTCTCATTTAGAGAGGTTGAAAAAAATTTGTCTAAGACAAACACATATCTCTCTTTATATCTCTATAGCCACACACCTCCACCATTCATCTAAGGTTCTTGGAGGTCATTTTCAGAGGTTAAAAAGTTGGTTCTTGGTCCAAGAACCTGCTGGTTTTGTAGCTGTGCATCAAGGGTGAGAACTTATCCTTTTATTCCCCATTTTTGCTTAAGGTTTTAGACCCATTTTCATATTGTTTCGAGATTAGTGTATAACTGATAGAAGTTCTGATTTTGCATGCTCTTGATCTTTGTTTAAGATCACTTTTGTGTTTGGGGTTGTTTACCCCCTCTTAGACCTTGTTTGGCCTCATTTTTGGGCCTTTTTTGTGAGCTTCAGGACCACCTTGTATTGGCCTTCTCACCACTGAAATCCAGAGGGATTTTAGTGGTGGGGGTGGTGTTTTGAGGTCCTAAGAAGGAGAGGGCCATCCCTTCTCCTTGTTGTCTTCAATACTTGTCATATTTGCCTCATATGTGAGCACCTTTGTTAAGTTCATGTTGGCCGTGTTTTAGCTGGTATTTGTGGTTATTTTTCTGTCATATGCCACTATTTTTTCCTATCTTGGTCATTCCATGCATGGTTTATACACTTGTAGTGTAAATTTTGCAAACTAGTCTTGTATGCCTCATGTTTGAGCATGTGTTTCTATCTAGTTTTTGGGCCATCTCAGTAGATTTGTGGTGTAGTTTTAACAGTCCTTAGATCTATTTTCACTTGGTTTGGTTGGCCCTTGCATGCCTCATACACTTGTAGTGTAAATCACACACACTAGCTTTGTATGCTCCTTGATGTAGCATCTCATTTTAGCCTATGTTGTGTCCATTTCAGCATGTTTTTGGGCTTATTTTATCATGTCATACCTTTGTTTAGGTTTGGTTTGGTTAGCCCTTGCATGCTCCATACACTTGACATGCAATCCTATGAAATATCCTAACATGCGTCATGTTGTGACATGTCTTTTTAGCATGCTTTTGGCTTGACTTCAATAAGATTTTATCCATGTTTTGGTATGCTTGAGGTCTGATTTTGGTTGTCTTGGTCACCCATGACTTGTTTTGCATAGCTTTGGTTCAATCTTGCTTGTAAGCTTTGTGTATTGAGTCATTTAGTATGCATTACTTGGCCTATTTCAATGATTTGGCATCATTTGTAGTGTAATTTCAGTCCATGTTTCATGGTCATGCACATGCATTTATTACTCTTTAAATGCGTTTGAGAGTTGTGCTTGTATGCCTCATTTATGGACCATTGCATGAGCTTCATCTTTGTGCATTCCGAGCCACCATCCCAACACATTTTGCCACTGATTTTGGCCTGCATCAGGTTTGTTTGGGGTTGGTTTCATCATTTGAGCATCGCTTTGCATGTCTATAGTGTATTGCATTTCACTAGCTTCGGTGTTTGAGTCTTTAACAATGCATAGCATGAGTGTTTGCATGCTTCGGAGTCATTTTGGAATCATTTAGTATGCCATTTCAGAGCTGGAATGTATGCCATTGTATGCCATGTTTCATCCTTGCATTGCTCTTGGAGAGTTGCATTTTGTGCCTTGGGCTTGGAGCCCTTGCATTGTGCATGTTTGCATGAATCTTGGGCCTTGTTCTCATCTCATTTGGCCACTAATTTTGGCATGCTTAAGAGCTACCCATGTTAGTGTAAGTCCATCTCACCATGTTGTTGCATGCTTGTTTCATTTTGCATGTTGTTGCATGCTATACATGTCCACATGTTTAGGTTGTATGCCTATTGCATATTACATATTAACATCCTCATGTTGCATTAGATTTGTTGCACACTTGAGTCATTTGCATGCTTGCTTGCTTGCCTAGGTTGCATTGCATTGTGTGGGCATTTCTTGCCTCTTGATCAATCATGATACAGGTTGGGGCCCTTTATGTGTTTTGTGCATTTCATTCCATATTGAGTTGCACACTTGGCTTCTTTGGCCATCATGCATTGAAATGCGTGATTGATAGTCCGAGGGTCAAAAACCATACTCTTTTGAGTCTTAAACATGATAAGGAGGGTGGTTGTGCAAACATTGCTTTGAAAATGCATTGCCATGCTCTGTTTGCCCTCTGCTGCAGCAAAACAGGATTCTGCAGAAAGAGATGGCCGGTCGGCCATCTTCAGTGCCGGCGGGCTATGCATTGTTGGCCGAGAGCCTCACACATGGTCGATGACCAGTTTCCCATGGCTGATGGCCTTGTCTTTTGGCCGGTGACCTTCCACAGTGCTTAGAAGGTGGTTCAGAAACATCCTGGAGACTTGTGCAGTTTCCAGAACTGCAGAGTAGTGTAAACAGAGGCAGCATGAGTATGGCGATGGATTTCCGAGCGAAACTGAACATGCATGCATTCATCCCTCTTCCCGAGGCCTCTTTATTGCTTTCTTAGCTTAATTAATTTATTTAATTAGTTAAGTGTTGTGTAATAATTAATTAGCTTGTTAGTTAGTTAATTTGTATTATTCTTTCGGACCCTCCGAGTGAGGGCACAATTGTAATAAGTGTCCGTGTGTGTGATGTATGTCTTCCAACCCCACGTCTTTTTCCCTTTTATTTACCAGCTTATCATGGTTGGATTAGGGCATGTTTCAATTAGCATACTTATGCTCGCATGTTTGCATCCATTCATCTGTCTTGCATGCACCGGGCTTGGCACATCATACTAACTGCATAGTATTTCAATTCCGAGTTGAATACGTGTATCGAATTGTCGCATCTTATATGCCATTTTAGATTAGCCGAGCCTATTCTAGCTGCATTTTGCATGTGATGCATTAGCCATTGCTAACATGAACTAGGATCATGCATTGATTACTAACTAGTTTCTGTTTTGACTCGGAGTACTAGGTAAGCTTTTATGCTTTAGCATCCTTGCATGTGTGTGAGTGACGGCCATGATAGCATGCTTACCATGAGGCTAACTGCTTATGTGATTAACTGCCTGAATGCCTGTGGGTGAAGGTTGGATTGCTTGAATTGGGACAATTCATTGAAATCCGTATTTTTAGCCTACTTGCGAGTAGCAAACCTCAAACCATTTTCCAAACAAACGGATATGCGATGCTTTGTTCCAAATTAGGCGATCTAGTCTATACTTGTGTGGTGTATGCATCACATAGTAAATTCTAGCTAATAATCGGAATAAGAACGCATGTGTTTTAAAAAACAAGATATCACGTTCAGTAGTGGCCGATATTTGATCGGCCGAGCGGGGGTGCTCATAGCTGACCTTCCCCAATCGTACCCAAGTTCCCGAGCCGAGGCAACTTTGGTGATGACGGACACGTGGCCTTAGGCAACGAGTCAGGGTTTCCTAAATTTTCCAAAATAAAATATTTAGGTGGCGACTCTTTATCTGGCAAAGCAATCCATGTTTGGCACTTCTTTCAAAATCTGTTTTCAAAACGATTTGTCGGATTTGGACTCTTTGATGATTCATCGGTCTTGCATTGCACTCTACGAGATTAGATATAGAACCGTGACTTCGAGTCCGAACTGTAGTGTGCCCATAATGAACAAAACGGGGGATTCCCTCCCGGGACGTTCGGGAACGTCTACACCATCCAGATTTAAATGCTTATTATTAGATTGAATCATTCAATCAAAAAAGAAAAAAAAAAAAAAAGAACACCAAATTGAAGTATCCAAAAAATGAAATATATGACTCAAATTTATCTTGGGTGTACCTTGCATTACACCAAATTTGAATTACGCTAACCTTTCATTTTCTGAATATTTTTGGTTTATTTATTGTTTTTATTCTAGGATTGTAGAGTTGCTTTGTTAGACCTTGCTCAAATTCGAGCATCATTTACATAATTCCATGGTTGAATAGATGACACATAATCTTCTATTTTCAAATATTCTTTTTGTTTTTTTCTTTTCTGTACAAAAACATCGATATAAATTATTGTATTTCAAGATTTTTAACGATGTAAATAAGTGTTTTAAAATATGAGAAGAAGACACATGGTCTTGTGTCAAAGTAGTATGCTCTCCAACCTCTATGGAGGAGATTGTGGATTTGAGTCCCCATGTGAGGTGTTGTGGATGATCCCCTTTTCCTTTCTCCTTAGATTAGGCTAGTATAGGTTCTAACGAAAAAAAATAAATAAATAAAAACGTATGAGAAGGAAATTTAGGGATAAATGACCATTGATTTAGACAAAATTCCAAATCTGCAATATTTTCAGACAATCTAACAAATTTTGGTAATTATTGTTTTCTATTTTAAGTATGCATTAGGCAAGCTCAACCCAAAGTTTGTTTCTCTACTTCATATCATATGGAAAACTACCAAGCATAAACCAAAACCAAAACCTCTACCTCTACCAACTCCAGTATTCTGTCTCTCTCTCTCTCTCTCTCTCTACATGTTAGAAATTGGGCGCCCATGTGGCTTGACCCTTCTTTGAACCTTTTGAACCTTATCCAAATAGCATTTGAATTTGAATTGAAAATCTATTTGGATAACCACTCAGGATATCTATATCTATCATATCAACTGATATGGATAGATGACATAGATATCCTATATATCTGATATGATATGGGATATGGGTAATTAGAAAAACAACGTATGTTTTATGTTTTTCCCATATACTGACTCTCTCCCAAAAACAACGATCAAGCCATTTTGCACTGTGACTTGTGTAGGTGATATTCATTTTGTAATATCACTCCACTGCTGGGTTGGTTGTTCACTTTTTGGAAGCACGTGATTTACCCACGAGATCCTTCACTTCAGACTCTGCTAAAAGGTATGTAAATCAAATTAATCATCTGCTGCGTTTTATACTTTAATTTACATTGGTATCAGAGCCTGAATGGGTATTTTCGTGTTTTCTTTAATCATGTGTATATTTTTATATATATATATGTACACATTATATACATGAATGTTTATAAAGGAGGAAGATGTCTACTCTCATTAGATTAAAAGCATAAAATACCTCTTTTTGATGTTCATTAATGTCATTTTTAATGCCATAAATGTATTTATTTTGGAAAATGGAGTCTAGCAGTACTGAAATTAGACCAGAAAACACTATGGAAGGCAGCGTGTGAGACTCACGCGCCATCTGACACCATCAACGACTTCCACGCGCTACCAAGCGCGCTGTCCGCGTTTTTCACGCGCACGCCAGGCGCTGAGCCGTGTGCTACGCCGCTCGCTGAGCCATGTGCTGTGCCGTGCGCTGAGCCGCTCGCTGAGCCGCGCCGTTTTTCCTCCGCGGCTTGGCTAGCTTGGCTGCTGGTACTAAGGCGCTGTTTGTTTTGTTTTAAATCCAAAATTACGTTAAATGGTCATAAGTAATTCGTTATAGCTTTGTTTTAAGCGTGGTTGGTACCATTAGACTCAAAATTAAATTTTCTATCTTTTGTAAAATTTTCAAAATTTTATGAAAGTAAAAAATATTTTTTCTAAAATAATAATTTATTATTTCTGATTTAAAATGCATCTGGTGTTGCATGATTAAGTTTCTGGGGCTGAATTTTTTATTGTGGACTATTGTTGTAGTTTACTATTTACTGGTATGGTTATTGCATTTTACCAGATTCTGAAATATTTATTTCTAATTTTATGTGTGTTTATTAGTTATTTAAAATTCCAGAAAATACTAGAAAATTCCAGAAATTTTCAGAAAGTGAAATACTTTCTGTTGTAGCATAATTTGAATATTAAATACAGCATATTGTCATTTTTTGCCTAGAGTTTGTAATATGTTGTGATTAGAGAAGCATGCTTAGTTTTTATTTGTTTAAATTTCATTATTAATTGTAGCATAGCACGAGTTGATTGTGAATCTACATTATGATGTTATTGTATGGAATTAAAATTTTTTATCATACTTTTAGACATGCCATAGTCAGTGGGAGGTTATTCGGTTGAGAGAAATCTTTGTAGATTAACTCTCGAAAACTAATATTTTGCGCATAAATTAAATTAAATTTTAGATAATTGTCACCTGTGGCGCAAGAGATGATTACGAGCATAGCGGATTTTCGATCTTGCGACTTATGTAATATTGTCACTATTCAATTTAGATTTTTGTGGAAAAATTATATTATGCTAATCAAATTAATCCCAATGCGAATTTCTCTCTAAATTGACTTAGCTTATGGAAGTTAATTTGGTTGACCTAGACTTAGTAGAGATGTTCAAATGTGAACAATATAATCCTATTCTTTAGATGAGCAAAAGTCTTGGAGACTTTAGGTCAGACCTTAATTGAGCCAAAGTAAGGAAACATGACTCAAAGTCGCCGTGGTTTTGTTGCCTTGTTTGGCATAATAAAAACTAATGTGTGCGCTATGGTTAGCAGCACGCTACGTAGTTTTGGTTGGCGAGTTTTGAAGTTATGAAATTAGTAAGCCCTCAATAGATCTCTATATGATCTTGACTATTGAGTTGCACGGATTGACTTTGTAATTTGACTTGTAATGATGTTGCATCATTGGATGAAGTAACATTCAAGAGTCACGTCATCCAAGAAATACGAGCTTAAATGAATTAGTCATTAAGTGTAAGACGAGTAGCCAATATGAGTAGTGTTTTTGCTTTCTACCCAATTATTGGGAGTGGATGGAGCAAAATTTCATGCACTATAATAGTGTGCATTGAAGTACCACTTGAAGTTAAAAGATTCGCACTTGGTAGCAGCAAAATCTATTAACACTGAGTGAAAAGATTAGCGCCAAGTGGCTGGAAAATCTATTAGCATTGCCAACTTGTCCAAGTCTGGACACTTGCTGTTTCCACACTTGAGTGTGAGACATGAGGAGGTGCTTCTTTGTATAATTCCTTAGCTAGGCTAATGTTTTGAATAACATTTACCACTAAGCGCAAACGTTGCAGCATAGTAATGAAAAGGTCAAGGCCGACAAGGTTGTTATGACTCTAAGAATTTGACGCATGGCTTGTAAGAGCATTGTGTTGAATTAGACTCTTTAGCCTAATTGTAGACACCCCATTTTTGACCGACCTTAAGACTCAGACGTCATCGATTGAGTGCTCGGTGATGGTGCATGTTGTGCTCGTTTTGAAGTTTCAGAGTTTTGGCTGAGAGCCTTGCCTCCGAGCCTTGGAACTTTTTGTGCTTTGACTCGGTCCGTGGACCAGGTCTTGTTTTCTCTTCCCGATGGAAGGGAGAGGTCTTCTAGACCATCTCTCAGTGGTTGTAGACTACTTTTCGTAGTCGTAGGCCACTGTTCCCGTTTGGAGACTAGTTTTCAGTTTTCGTAGCCGTCGGCCATGCGCCTCGATTCGGGACCTCTTAACATTCTCTGTTTGGCACGGTTTTTGGAGCACACCTTGTTTCCTCTATCTAGAGGGACACTGTGGCCTGGGAGACCACTTTTGTGGTCGCACGCCACTTTCGGTGCTCAACAGCCAGTTTTCGGGGCACCCGGCCGCACGCTTTGCCCCCCTTGAACTCTCGTTTTGCATCTATGTTGGTTCATTTTTGGCATGAACCTTGTTTTCCTTGTTTGGGAGGTGGTACGAGGGTGGGAGACCACCTTTTCTCCTTGGAGACCACTTTCTCCCTGCCAGCCGGTTTTCTTGTCGGGAAACTAGTCTCCTTGATCTTTGGGCCACATTTACTAGTCTCCCACCACACCACTAGCTTGCTTTCAAAGTGGAGACCACCAAATGGAGCTGCCGACCACTTTTTTGTGTGGGAGACCACCTACCCTGGTCGGCCGACCAGGGGAAGTGGTCAGCCGACCACCTTTTCCGGTCGGCCAGTTTCCTCCTATTTTGTCTGTTTGAGTGGGTGCCAGCTGTGCCAGCTGGAAGGCACAGACTGGATCCTCCATACACGTGTATGGAGGATCTTGAGCCTTGTTTTTTAGCTTCTTGAAGAAGCTTTGGCCTTGCTTGTCTATAAGAGAGGCCCTCCCCCTCCTTAAACCAGGGTCTGAAGTTGCTTAAGGCAAAAAATATATCTGCCTCTATATCTCTCTATATTTTGGCTCAAGGTGCATTGTTCTTGACCATTTTACACTACACCTCATAGCCATACACTTCCACCATTGTTTTGAGGTTCTTGGACGTTGTTTTCAGAGGTTAAAGAGCTGGTTTTTAGTACCAAAGATTGCTAGTTTTGCTGAGCTTCAAGGGTAATCACTTTTTCCTCTTTTAAGCATTATTTTGATCCTTCTCTTAGCCTTATTTGCATGCTTATTTGAGCTTTGTTGTCAACTGAAAAAAGGTTCATATTTAAGTGATTTTCATGTTTGTTTAAGGCTCTTTTGGTGTTAGGGGTCATCTACCCTCTTGCATTCTCTATTTAGGCTTGTTTTGAGCCATGCCATGAGACCTTTGTATTGAGCTTTGCTTGGCCCTTGAGCCACTGAAATCCAGCGGATTTTCAGTGGTTGGCATGTGGTTTTGACGGCCAAAATCAGAGAGGGGTGACCCTCTCTCTTTTGGCCTTGTTTGCTTGCATTTTTGGCTTTCCAAGGAAGCATATATTTCCACACTTCCTAGCCTTGGTTCAGGCCCTTTTTAGTGACTTTTAGGACCTGCCTAGACTCTTCCTATGGCTGGTTTGGTCACCTTTTGTTTGCCTCTTTCATGTGTAGAACAATCCCTTGCATAGCCTATCAATGTAGCACCTCATTCTTGCATGTATTGGTCATGTTTCAGTGGGTTTTTGGCCATCATTTGGCATGCCATGAGTCTGTTTTTGGCTGGTTTGGTAGCCTCTCATATGCTTCACATGCTTATAGTGTAAATCATGTTCACTAGCTTATAATGCATGTTGTTTTGGCCCTCTATGCTAGCATATTTTGGCCATGCTTCAAACTGATTTTATTCATATTTTGGGCTGCTTTAGCTCTGTTTTGAGGTCCCTTGGTCGAATGATGCTTGCCATGTATGGTCGTAGTGTAATAGCCTTGCTTAGCCTTGAGTTTTGAATCCCCTTGCATGCTTAACTTGAGGTGTTTGCATGTTTTAGCATCATTGAGCATGATATTTCAAAGTTTATTTCTTGGCCATATTCTCATGTTTGTCACTCTTTCAATGTGTTTGAGAGTTGCATCATTATACCCTATTTATGAGCCTTTGCATTGAGCTCCATTCTCATGCCTTTCAAGCCACCATCTTGGCTCATTTTGCCACTGTTTCGGCCTGCTTAAGGCCTGTTTGGAGTTAGTTTTGTCATTTGAGCATCACCTTGCATGCCTCTAGTGTAATGCATTTCATTAGTTTCGATGCTTAAGCCATTCAACACACATTACGTGAGTTGTTTGCATGATGTGGAGCCATTTTGTATGTCATTTCAGAGCTGGAACATGTGTCATTGTATGCCATATTTCATCCTTTCAATGCTTTTGTAGAGTTGCATTTTGTGCCCTTGGACTTAGGTCCTTGCATTGTGCATGCTAGCATGAGTTTTAGAGTCTTATTTTCATCGTGTTTGGCCACTGATTTGGGTGTGGCTGAGGTCCATCCATTTCGGTTTAAGTCCATCTTGCATTGAGTATGCCATATTGTCCTTAGCATTGCGCATGCCGTGTAGTTTGTCGCATTAAGTATGCTATTTGACATTCGCATTGTGTATGCTAGTCGCATTGTGTCACATTGTTGCATGCCCTTAGCATTGATAGGTTGCTTACGTTGCTTTGCATTGAGTATGCCATGATTAGCCATTGCATTGTGTATGCCATGTTGTGTGCATTGTTGCATTGCATATTGTTGCATGCCATTAGCATTGATAGGTTGTTTATGTTGCTTTGCATTGAGTATGCATGCTATTGGCATCGGTGGTTTGATCATGTTGTTGCATGCTTGTTCTTTGCATTGCATGTTTGCATACTTATGTTGCATTCCATTATGCTTGCATCGTGTATGCCATGTTTTTGTTTGCATAGTTGCATTGCATTTCCATGCTTGGGTCGCATTGTGTTTGGGATAGGAGTTAGCCCAAATACAGGAAATGAGGGACGTCACGTACTCAAAGTGACGAAACGTGCCTCAATTCCCGGTCGCCAACACTCTTGACCATCCATGACGGAGTTGTTGGCTTTAGGTGCTTGTGTGTGCATTCATTTCACATTGAGTCGTGCAATTCGGCTCCTTCGCCATTATGCATCGGAATGCATAATTGGTGGCTCGAGGATCGAGGACTACACTCCCTAGAGCTTATGCAATGACGGGGAGAGTGGTCATGCACACATGTGTTGCAAATACCTTGTCGTGCCTCTCTCTTTTCCTTTGTTGTAGAAAATCAGAAACTAGGAGAGGAAACTGGTCGGCTGACCAGATTTTGTGGCTGGCCGACCACTTTTTCTGGTTTTTAACCACAAAAGTGGTCGGCAGGTGGTCTCCAAGGCCAATAGCTGGTCAGTAGCCTTCCCACAGTTTCCTAGGGTGGAGTTTCATCTCTCTAGAGCTTTGTGCAAATTTCTGAAATCAATTGCAAACAAAGGCAAGCCGAGGCATCGCGATGGAATTCCCGACAAGGCGACGCGAGCATGCATTCATCCTTTATCATTCAAGGCAGAGCTGCGGCAGTCCACATTCATGTCGTTTGCATGCTAGTTTAATTGCGTACTTAGTTAGCTTGTTAATTAATTAGAGTTGTATAATAATTAGCTGTAATTGATTATTCATTTTGGTTGTGTAATAACTAGCTTAATTAGATTAGCTTAGATTAGCTAGTTGGTGTTGTATTATTCATTCGGACCTTCCGTCGAGAGGGCCAACTATTGTAATAAGTGTGCGTGTGTGTGATGCATGTCTTCCAACCCCATATCTTTCTCCCTTTTATTTACCAGCTTATGATGGTTAGTTTTAGGGCATGTTTCAATTAGCATCCTTATGCTCACATGATTACATCCATTCATCCGTCTTGAATGCATCGGGCTCGGCGCATCATACTAACTGTATTGTATTTCAATTCCAAGTTGAATACATGTTATCTGTAGCATCTCATATGCCATCTTAGAATAGCCGAGCCTATCTTAGTTGCATTTTGCATGTGTTACATTAGCCATCTTAACATGAACTAGGATCATGCATTGATTACTAACTAGTTTCTGTGTTGGCTTGGAGTACTCGGTGAGTGTTTATGCTTTAGCATCCTTGCATGTGTGTGAGTGACTGCCATGATAGCATGCTTGCCATGAGGCTATTTGCTTATGTGATATAACTGCCCAAATGCCTGTGGGTGAAGGTTGGGTTACTTGAATTGGGACAATTCATTGATTGCGAGTTTTAAGCCCACTTGAGAGTGGCAAATCACCATGTTTTCTAAGCCCGCCTGAGGGTGGCAAAATCCATATTTTAGCCTACTTGTGAGTAGCAAACCATTTTCAAAACGAATATGCAATGCTTTCTTCCAACTTAGATAATCCAGTCTATACTTGTATGCTGTGCACATTACATAGTAATTCTAGGTTAATAACTGGAATAAGAGCACATGTGTTTTCAAAAACTCGATATCATGTTTAGTAGTGGCCGATCTTTGATCGGGCGAGTGGGGGTGCTCATTGCATGACCTTCCCCAATCGTACCCAAATTCCCGAGCCGAGGCAACTTTGGTGATGACGGACACGTGGCCTTAGGCACGAGTCAGGGTTTCCTAAATTCTCCCAAAATAAAATATTTAGGTGGCGACTCTGTATCTGGAAAAGCAGTCTATGTTTGGCACTTCTTTCTAAAATCAGTTTTTCAAAACGATTTGCCAGATCTGGACTTTTTGGTGATTTATCGATCTTGCATTGCACTTTGTGAGATTAGATTCAAAACTGTGACATTTGAATCCAAACTGTAGTGAGCCCAATGAACAAAACGGGATTTTCCCAAGACGTTCGGGCGCGTCTACAAGGAGGTGCTTCTTTGTATAATTCCTTAGCTAGGCTAACGTTTTGAATCACATTTACCACTAAGCGCAACATTGCAGCATAGTAATGAAAAGGTCAAGGCCGGCAAGGTTGTTATGATTCTAAGAATTTGACGCATGGCTTGTGAGAGCATTGTGTTGAATTAGACTCTTTAGCCTAATTCGCGCTTAAGTTACTTCAGAAGCTATCATCGTTGATAGTTTATTCTCTCATTCTTGTGGATAGTAGAATTAATTGCAAGTAACTATGAAGCGAGAAACAGAGATGGCAAGAGGAGTATCATCATCTTTCAACTAGATGCATTAAAGTGTATGGAGAATAAAATTGACTTGAAGGTGCAGGGGATTAGCACTTACTAGTTAAATTTGCGACTTAGGCGCACTTGATATCTCCATGACATCCTTTTATGATCTAGTGAATATGAATTAGTCACAAGTCATTACCTAGTTGGGCCTAAACCTTTAAAACTTGTCTTCAAAAACTCACACATTAGGATGATTGGAATTAGTTTATGACATTGGACATAAACCTGTGGCTTGTTGTACTTAATCACATTAATGAGAAGATGACATGGATGGTTTGAGTAGGCCCTTTTGGGCCCACTCGCTTGTGACATCCTGCTCTCATATGAATGTGTAACTTTGTTCGCAATGGTTGTGCACAAGTAAGTAAGAAAGCTGTAGAAGGTCATTTGTATTGGCGCATTTAGTCCACTATGATATTTGTGACTAGATATGTGTAAGGGTATGATAGCTAAGCCTCAATCTCGACACATTTATAGATTACGATACGCATATGAGTCAAGACTATTTGATCTCCCATAAGTCAAAAGTTTTGAGATGATTTTTGACATTGCACATATGAGGTTGAGATCAATTAGATAATAGCTTTCATGCTATTAGTTTTGACCAAGGTGGTGAGTATCTATTTGAGTTATTTTAGAAAACTCTATGAAGAGAAATAGATGCTTAGAAAATTGATTATTCTTAATACTCAACAACATAATGGTGTAGTAGATATATGGAATTAAGTATTGTTAATGTTAGGTGGATAATGGCGCAAAATGTTTCCTAATTGGGAATTGCACTTTAGTTTGTTGCCTATATCCCTAACTAAATGCCTCCATATCAGATTTTACACTCCATTTAAGTAATGGGTTAGTGGAGAGCCATCTATGGGCGATCTGTAACCGTTAAGCAGCTTATCTTTATTTTTACTTCTCATAAGGTTGCGTATGGCGCATTATTGTATGCTGTCTTGTAAACACATAGGGTCACGCGGCGCATTATTGTATGCTGTCATGTAAACCCTTCGGGTCATGTGCATATAGGTAAGCAGCTTTGTGGGAGTGTAACTAAGTCACATAAAGCTTTCTTAGTAAAGGTGACGTGAATAGACTTTTTGAAACTCTATAAGATAGAGAATTCTAAGCATAGCGCTCTATGTAGCCTAGTTGAGAATGGAAAGAAATTTTCAATATCTTAGGGACAGTGGGAGCGATGTGCCTACTAATGGATTACTCCACTAGAGAAGAATACTCTGCATTCTTAGTTGCGTGGTAGTGAATGTGAAAATTTTCCACGTCATCACTGGGTGATTGAGAAGGAAACATTCATGATTGCTCTGCAAGATAATAAAGAGCCTAGAATAATGCCAAAGGCTCTAGTCCCCTGTTTTTAGAAAGTGGATCAATGTTGCGTAGTTTAAAACAAAGTCTTTGAGGATTAACCATTTCTATAATTTGGTTGACTTTCCATTATGACGCGAAACTATTTTAAAGTTATGCGTAATTTGGATAGTCATTGTTGAGGCATAAGGCTCGCTAGATACTGAAAAGTTGCACCATTGAGGAAAGCGTAGACCATGAGAAGACTTCCTCCTGGGGAGTGAGGTTATTTTCACTTAGGCTATGATTGACATAAGTTTGGAACATTGATTTGTGGACTTTGTGACCCAACTTTCTCGTTGGAGAATTGGATAAGTAAATCTGTAGGGATTTACCTTCTGCTTTTATGGTGAAAAGTTAGGAGCGCAAAAAGGTTGCTAGTTCCAATAAATCTTTTACAGCTTAAAACAGTTATCCAAATAGTGGTTCTTAGATTTCGTCAAGCCATGACAGGCAAACGATGATTGATAAAGACCACTGAGGCATGATCAATGGTCCAAAAGAAGTTTTTCCTTACTTAGTCATTATGAGCCAGGAATTTATAGGATTGTCGCCACCTAGGGTGGGCAGTCCTCTGTTTTAGATATGATGGACATGGGTGATGTAATTTATATGTTCGGATGTACGATCCTTAGGGATTGTTTTGGAAGAATTCCTGTTTTACCTTCGGTGACTTACATAAGGAATATCCTAGAACGATTCTAGATGCAAAATTGCAAACCCATTGACTTACCTATCGATAAAAGCCAGAGCCTTACCTATTGAGTGAATCCTCGGATTATCTTTGGAAGAAACATATGACCTATATTCCTTGATCTTTTCTTTTGTTGTGGGAGCCTAAAGTACGCTATGTGGGCGTATTCGGCATGATAAGTGTTATCTTTGGTAAATGGCCAACTGAGTAGTTTAGACATTGACCTTGCTCATTAGGCTGTGGATAGAATGCTTTACTAATAATATATAAATTTGCCCCTTGTAAGATTCAATGCGCTAGTTGGGCGCATCCAGAATGAACGCAAATTGGTCACCAAAATATCTTTAGGAGGTTATTGCGCAAGAGGTAGTGATCTTGAATCACTTCATGTGAGGCGCATATGATGGATTCCGTTGTATATACTTATCGTAAGAGGTGCTGATAAGGCTTATGTCTGGAATCTAGGATTGTGCAAGCTGTGGTCATGTTACGCATATGGTGGATTCCGTATATACTTATTGCAAGAGGTGCTGATAAGGCTTATGTCTGGAATCTAGAATTGCGCAAGCTGTGGTCATGTTGCGCATATGGTGGATTCCATTGTAGATACTTATCGCAAGAGGTGCTGATAAGGCTTATGTTTGGAATCTAGAATTGCGCAAATTGTGGTCATATTTTTTAGATCGATCACTTATTTATTGTAAGATGATGGGATGTTGACACCATTATGGTTTGTGTCATAATGATTAGCAAATGATGATGTCAGCAGGCAAGATTGGCTCATCACACGAGCAATCACCCTTGGCGCTTGGGAGTGAGCAAGGATGAGACTAGTGGTTTATTTTTATTTGGAGCCAAGAGAGGCTTAAATAATCCACTATGTATGTCGCCTTGGTTACAACCAAGATGAGGTCGTGTTAAGGACCAAACATGGATGTTAGTATCCACTTTCCATGTTGTGCCTGTTATGATTAGCCAGATGCGAGATCTCATTTGGCGCCTAGAAGGCGAGCAAATAGAGAATTTGGGTTAGGCGTTAGAAAGCAACTAGACTAAGATCTGTACGGTGTATCGAGTATGACGTCACTCTTTTGGAAGAGTTACTCCACCGTAACATGTATTCATACTACATGTGCTTAGCGACTGAGTAATGAGGTGAGAGAATGGATCCCTGTTTCCTCACCGTGTGAGTCTTACATGTCATTATTGATATGACTTTCATTTATGTACCCTTTTGTGAATTTTGACTATGTCATAAGGTAAGGGGTTGATGTTCTACTACTTTGGTATGTTGCCTGCGGTCATGTATGATTCGGCCTTAAGGGACATCACTAGGAAAGCGGTCAATCTTAAACTAAATGGCATAAGGGCAAATGGAAGATCATCTAGTATTACACCACTGTTGTATATTCATTGCCGGCAACTCACATCGCTCTGTATGAGAGGCAGATTGAGTGTGAATATATTGCAAGAATTGATAGGGTCAAACATGCTCTTTTTGAGGGATTAGAGATCTTTTTTGGACCAATGTAATTAGATGGGTCTGGGGTACATGAGACACTATTTCTATTCATTTTGGGTTGATGTCTTTATGTTGACTCATATTGAGTTTATAGTATAGAGCTCCCACATGCAGGTGTTCTCAGCGGTCGCACGGTACATTGGCTAGTATGAGATTGTTCATTTTTTTGGGAGATTGAGATAGATATGTAGCAGTGTCATGCCAACTCATATGCGAGTGGGAGATGTTAGAAATTGGGCACCCATGTGGCTTGACCCTTCTTTGAACTTTTGAACCTTATCCAAATAGCATTTGAATTTGAATTGAAAATCTATTTGGATAACCACTCAGGATATCTATATCTATCATATCAACTGATATGGATAGATGACATAGATATCCTATATATCTGATATGATATGGATATGGGTAATTAGAAAAACAACGTATGTTTTATGTTTTTCCCATATACTGACTCTCTCCCAAAAACAACGATCAAGCCATTTTGCACTGTGACTTGTGTAGGTGATATTCATTTTGTAATATCACTCCACTGCTGGGTTGGTTGTTCACTTTTTGGAAGCACGTGATTTACCCACGAGATCCTTCACTTCAGACTCTGCTAAAAGGTATGTAAATCAAATTAATCATCCGCTGCGTTTTATACTTTGATTTACAAATACTCTATGAAGTCTTCTTTATAAATACCCTTTACCCATCTAAGCTTTCATTATAACAAACATTCTTATATCAAGTCTTCCTTCATATAGCTTTTCAAGTTCATGAAAGATTAGCTAAGAAAAACAACAGGGACTACAATGGCTCAATCCCTCAGCTCTTTCATTGTTGTAGCCATCCTTGTCTTTCCTCCAATACTTTGCTTTGCTGGGAAGAGCAATGGTGGCTACCTCTACCCATAGTTCTACGACCAGTCTTGCCCCAAAGCTCAAGAAATTGTGAAGTCTGTTGTTGCCAAGGCTGTCGCCAAAGATACCCGCATGGCTGCTTCATTGCTTAGGCTCTATTTCCATGACTATTTTTGTCAAGGTTAGTCAAGCAAGTAGAGCTATTAATTAATATACTAGTTTTCAAGACCCTATAATTACCCATGCACTACATTTTATTTTTTATATAGACAAAAATAACTATTAGTTGTTAGATTAGCTATGGAGAAAAAATGTCTACATGTACATGTGATGGGCTGAAATGTGCCATGTGAGTGGTAGTTAATGGGATTTGAATGTAAAGCGAAAATCAAAATACTAGTTAGCTTAGTAATTGCTAAGGCAGTTTCATGATATAGAATGTGTTTGAGTTAAAGTTTTACTTCAAAACTTCAACACACGACCAACCCCCCCCCCAATTTGCCAGCAAGACAGCAACACAGAGTTCCCTTGAGTATTCGGTGTTTTTCCTCGATTAGTCTTAAATTCATATGGTGTAGGGCCCTATCCCACACATATCAAATAAGCGCTTGGTAACCTACACTTCTTGATACGCATATCATGGCTCTGCTGACCTTTTGATTCCAAAATTAAATGTTATCTTAAACCATAAAATTGCTTGTCCTAATATACAAAAGGAAATATTTAGGGCTTTTACCCCTAGTCCTCGGAGTATAGATAGTCTCACTGTCCCACTTATATTGACCTCGCTTTTACCTCTAATTTGCCGAGTACATATAATCCCACTATTAATAATTTAATAGGAATGAGCACTAAAATTGCATCCAACTAATCTCTTGAGATTAGTGCATTACTAACTTTGGTTTATGATTTTGTTAATGAAATGCAGGGGTATGATGCATCAATACTTCTAGTGAGCACTGGAAGCATGCTGAGTGAGAAGAGGTCGAACCCTAACCGGGACTCGGTTCATGGGTTTGAAGTCATTGATGAAATCAAATTTGCATTGGAGAAGGAGTGCCCTCACACTGTCTCTTATGCTGATATCTTGGCTCTACCTGCTAGAGACTCCACCTCCCTAGTATGTCTTGCTTTTTAGCTAGTGCCAACTTGGATTAGATGACCATACTACCCTTACAAGCTATTCATAATAGCATCTGTTTTTGAATTGTACAATGTGCTGACTAGTGGACCTAGCTGGGAGGTCCCATTTGGAAGAAGGGACTCCAAAGGTGCAAGCTTGAGTGGCTCCAACAACAACATTCCTGCCCCTAACAACACTTTCCAAACCATCCTCACCAAATTTAAGTTGCAAGGACTTGATATTGTTGATCTTGTGGCATGTCCGGTAAATATTCTAGTTTTCGTGTGTTTCGTGGTCTTTTTGAGTAGGAACCAGATTGTCATCCTTCATAAAAGATCGGGCCATCTAGTCCAACTTTTTGGGTTTACCACATAATTCACTTTAATGATTTGGTTTGTTCATTTTCTAATTTTTTGTCATTAGATATCTAGGGAAAAAAACTAATTGATTTGATAATCGTAAACACATAAATTTATTACATTTTATTTTTCAAATTACATTTGTTGTCTATTTTTTTTTTTTTTTTTTTTTTTGAAAATAACCTATTGTTACATTTTTTATATATATAAAAAAAAAATTTGCCAATGCCAGGGAGTCACACAATTGGAAATGCCAGATGCACCATCTTCAGGCAGAGGCTGTACAACTAGGTGGGCAATGGGCTAGCCGACTTCACACTTGACCAATCATATGCCGCCCAATTGCGTACCCGATGCCCTAAGTTCGGCAGTGATCAGAACCTCTTCTTCTTGGACTTTGTCACCCTAACAGAGTTTGATAACAACTACTTCAAGAACTTGTTCGCTTCAAAGGGGCTTTTGAGTTCTGACCGAGTTCTAGTGACAGAACCAACAATCAATGGAGTTGGTGAAGAAATATGCAGAGAATTACGAGCCTTTCTTCAAGCAATTTGCCAAGTCCATGATCATGATGGGGAACATCTCTTCCCTGACCGGGCCAAGAGGAGAGATTCGAAAGCATTGCAGAAAAATAAACTCTTGATTAAGACCATATTGGCATGCTTGATTGGAAGGATTAAACTATGGGATTAGAATTATTAATCCGTGGGCCCTGACATTTTGGTTTAGGATTATTAATCCAATAGATAATTAATCCAACAAATTTGTACGATTATTAGTAATGAAGTAGGGGTGGGATAGTTAATACCACACTAATTTGATAGGATTATTAATGCTTCACTATTAGTGTTGTGAATCAAACATGACCTATAGTAATCCTGACAGCAACAAAAATCATTGTGATTGTATTATGTTCGTGTATTTCCTGTTTCTTTTATGATTAATAATAGCATTTTGTTTAATGAGATTGTAGGTGTTTATCTTCTGTATAATATGGTTGAAAATGGATTCTTAATTTAAGTTGAAACTTGAAATCAAGTCCCATGGGTGTTTTGTATTCGATATTTCATTTTTTTATTTATTGCAAGTAACCATTTAAAATGAAAAATTTTGAACTAATTTAATTTTTTTTAAGGAGTGCACATATTCTTCCACAATAATAATAAGATAAGCACGATAAGTAAAAAATATTTTTGAAAAATATGCAGCTTGTTTGTTTTAGTTTTTTATTTTTACTTTTTTTTTTCTTAAAGTTGTTGTTTTTTTTTTTTTTTTTTTTTTTTTTTTTTTTTTTTTTTTTGTAAAACAAATTGGTGAAAAAATGAAAAACATTTATCATATCATATGTTTTTCTCATTTTTTTGGTGAAAATAACTAAATATATTTTAATGTTTATTTTTATCAACTTAAAATAAAATTTGAAAACAAAACTATATGAAGATTCTAGTTCCTAACAATAATGCTATGAATTTAGAATTTAAAATTTAAAATTTAAAAAAAAAAACACTTACAAAAATAATGTGTAATTAAAATTTATTTATTTTATGTGAACTACTGTCACTTTTTGAAATAAAATTATTGACAAAATTTGATAGTTGTTATTTTTTTTTTTTCCTTCTAAATTTCTAATATTAATGGGTGCCTAATAATAGGTGTCTCACTCTTCACATATTTAACTGCAGACGATAAGTTACGTAGATAATTTTACCTTTCCGCATTGAACTAAAACCCAGCCAGCGCAGGGTTTTCACATACATTCTTCTTCTTCTTCTTCTTCTTCTGCTTCGTTGCTGAGCACAATCAATCATTAATCACAGCTACGAATGGAAAATCACTGACTTTGTAGCAAGCTCAGACTCTCCCCATCATACACTATACTAAAATCAGCATTCTAGGTTTTCAATCAAGCACTTCAAAAACAAAACAAAAGAATAAAAAACGTGAGATATTCTCGAATCATTTCTCAATCTCTTTCACACCATTGCACAATCACATCTCAGAACCCTAGATTTTTACCCAAGAATTCACACTTCTCAACTTCTTCTACAAACTTTCCCATAAACCCTTATTTTGCCCGCTCGAGGATTCAGTCGTGGAATGATTTGAATTTTGTTCGGGATTACGCATCGTCCGCGCAAGAATCGAAGACGGGTCCTCTGGAGCGAGTATCGGCGATTGTGGATGAGATCTCTAGAGTTACTTTGCTCGAAGTGGCCGATTTGATGGAGCTTTTGAGGAAGAAATTGGACATAAATGAGATGCCGGTGATGATGCCGGGGATGGGGGTTCGGCATGAAGGGGGCAGCCAAGGGCGGTGGTGCGGCGAAGGGGGAGGAGAGGAAGTCAGAGAAGACCGCATTTGATTTGAAGCTCGAGGGAGGGTATGATGCCAGGGCGAAGATTAAGATTATTAAGGAGGTTATAGTGTGTACCGATTTGGGGTTGAAGGAAGCGAAAGATTTGGTGGAGAAGGCACCTACCGTTTTGAAGTAGGGGGTAACCAAGGACGATGCGGAGAAGATTATCAAAAAGATGGAGGAGGTTGGCGCAAAAGTGATGATGGAGTGACGTAATGAAGTTATGATTTAGTTTCTGTCTTGTGTTGAATGGATTGAATTCAAATCTATATCATCCAATTTTATTGGGAAAGTCATGTTTTTTTTATTGTTTTTATTATGCAATGGGGTGTACTATTTTGGTTTATCAATCTGATTTTAGTGCTATTCTCAATGCATTGTGTAAATGGTATCAAATGTAAGGGCAAGTCATAAACTAATAATTGGCTGCCTTCTTTTTTTTTTTTTTTTTTTTTTAAGTGTAATTTATATGACTAATTTTGGTAATGGCTTTGCATGTGGACCCTCTTGAGATGTTGCTATGATGGTTATGCTCCCTAATGTCATTCGAAGAGCCTTACCAAGATCAGGGCATCGCTAGTGTCTTTATTTTTCTACAATGTTTGGCAGTACTTTGAAATATTGATGAATATGTATCCTAATATCTTTTCTTGATTTGGATGAAATACGTGCCTATGCGAAGATGAAACAGAAGAAAGAGGAAGTTGTATTAGTTGTAACTAATTATACTATAAGAAAAAATATCTTTGTCGGTTAAATTTTTAATCACAAAAAGTCCATTTTTAATCGTCAAAAGTCGATTTTTTAGTTTTTCTGACTAAATTTCTTAGTCGTCGGTTTTGTCGCGAAAACATGGTCGCCGGAAATATTGACGACTAAAAAAGTTTTAATTGGCAAAAAACAGGTCTTTAGCGACCAAAGTTTTGGTTACCAATAGCCAATTACACTTTTTAAAATTATACATTTAGGGACTAATCTTTTAGTCGCCAATAGTCAATGAATCGCTGACTAAACCGTTTACTTTTGGCGACCAATAATTTTAGTCGCCAAAGGTTGTTCCATGAAAAAAAAAATACTAACTTTTTTGCTTTTTTTGAGATTCGAACCACCAACCTCTCACATTCTAAACCTTTAGCAACACACACTCTCTATGCCACTACAACACCACATAAATATACATGCAACATATATTATTTATATACTATATTGACCCGTATTACTATAAAACTATATATATAAACATAATTATTTTTATTAAATATAATTTATGTAAAAACTAAATTATTTACTAAAAAAAAATGAGAGCACTTTTGGCGACTAAATCTGTTTTTTAGTCGCCAATTCTATAGTTTTGGCTACTAATTATTTTTTAGTCACTAAAAACATTAATTCCTGCATAAAAATAACCACTTTTGGCGACTAAACTGAATTTTAGTCGCCAATTGTACACTTTTAGCTACTAAATTTTTTTTAGTAGCCAAAAAGTTTCACTTTTGGCTACAAAATTTATTTTTGTCGGTAAAACACGTATAATCGGCGAGCAAACTATTGTTTAGTCGCCAAAAACCTTCACTTTTGACTACTAAAACTTTTTTAGTCGCTAAAACCCATATAATCGGCAACTAAACTGGTTTTTAGTCGCCAATAACTACACATTTGGCTACTAAACTGTTTTAGTCGCCAAATAGTCGCCAATTCTGCTACTTTCAGCGACGAAAATTCTATTTTTAGTTGCCAATTCTATTTTTTCTTGTAGTGTTAGTAGGACCTTCCTTGAGGGAAGTCTCTCAGTCAGGTTTTATGCTAGGATTATTACCTAGGGTTGATACAGGGATACATGGAAGTCTAGGTTTGAACATTATAATATTGTGGGTGAATGAAGGGAGAGATGCCAAAAATTAATGGTTGCAAAACACATCAATTTAGTTTTGTTAGTGAGAGTGTTTTGCCTCGTGCCTTTGGATCAGAATCAGATCTGATACATATTGCTATGAATCTTAAAGAACTAGAATCATGTCAAACTTAAAAATTCTGATTCTTAATATCACCAAATTATTCGTTCATTTGAATTTTGACACAATATTCTCCAAATAGATGTTGGTTGCACTTTTCCGAAATTAGTTGTGTTTTGTTTTTGATAACCAGTAATAGTGTGCTAGGCTGGGTCCTTTGGGCTTACCCTAGGAGCGTAAACCTGAGGATCAAGCGACACAATCACATGATCCGGGAAAACGAAAGGAGTAGACAAATTTAAGTTGGGCATGTAGAGAGCATACCCACTGACAAACTAAACTATCCCCTCAAGATAAAATTCAAGATAAAATTGTTACATACCTTGTATGTGATATATGTAGATCTAAATAATCACAAACAAAAGAATGCTCATATTGTTGACTCATGGGCTTAGTTGATCCATCATTTGAATCGTTTTTGGTACCGGTAGAGTTTTTGTATAGATACATTAGGTGTTTTCTTTCATTTCTTTTGTGTGCGGGTGGCATCCCCTTGGTTCTGTTATTAATACTTATCCAAGAAAAGGAAACAAAAAAAAGAATGCTAATCTTTTCATCATCAATAGCTAAAACCTAATACTAAAAAGTGGTAGAACTTAGATATGAATGAATCAAAACCACCAAAGAGTTGAAGGCAACATTTAGAGATAAGTATGCATTTTCCCTTTTATGGGGATATTTATGTATTTCTTTTTGTATGTCCAAAAGAAAAACCTCGTAATACTGAGATTATGGGGGGTGTGTGTGTGGAAATGAATAAGGAGAGCGTGGACCAAGTTTGAAAAGCGTATTTTCTTTGTTATAGGCAATGCGAATTGGTTGAGATTTTAGGTAGATGTTAGGTATGGGGGTTTTCCTTTGAGGTCAAGTTAACCTGCTTTATTTGGTATTGTGGTTGGCAAGGAGTGATAGTTGATTGTATAGAGGAGAAGGAGACATGGTGGCCAGGAATGTGGTTTTTTGACTTGACTTAATTGGTAGCTAGGGATGATTAAGGAATCAAGAGCATTTGATGCAAGTAGAAGAGGATGAGATTAGGTGGATAGCTTCCCAAGGTTGGAAAGTTCGAGTTGAAGCCATTTTATAGGAGGCTAATTGACATTGATAGGAAATTTTCTTTGTAAGGGAATTTGGAGAGCCATAGGCACTCACAATCCTTTCTAAGTTTTGTTTTCTTTGCCTGGTGCCCTCTCATAGAGGATTCTGAGATTGATAACTGTTGGAATGTGTCCCACATCGCCTGAAGTTGCCCTATCTATGTTGGTTATAAGGCTCTAGTTTTTCTCTCCTTAATACTTAGGTTTGAAGAAGAAGTGTGGGCTGAACTTTTCAATTTAGTATCCAAACTTGGTTGGTGGGCCTGTGATTGGTGTGCTATTTGTCCAGTTACTGTATGTTGTGGTCCAGGAGGGTGTGTTAGAATGTGTTCCACATCGCCTGGAATCTATGTTGGTTATAAGGCTCTAGTTTTTCTCTCCTTAATACTTAGGTTTGAAGGAGAAGTGTGGGCTGAACTTTTCAATTTAGTATCCAAACTTGGTTGGTGGGCCTGTGATTGGTGTGCTATTTGTCCAGTTACTGTATGTTGTGGTCCAGGAGGGTGTGTTAGAATGTGTTCCACATCGCCTGGAATTGCCCCATCTGCGCTGATTATAAGGCTCCAGGTTTCCTTTCCCTAATACTTAGGTTTTAAGGAGAAATGTGGGCTGGATTTTTTAATTATAAATTGCTTAAGAGTAAGAAAATCATCATTATGCGTGTTGCTCGCGTAAATTAGTAGGGAAATTAGTGGTCATTCTATAGGAGGCTTATTGAGGTGGACGTAGGATATTTTCCTTCTAAAGGGGTTTGAGAGCTACAGTCCCTTCTAAGTTTGCTTTATTTAAGTGGGAGGCATATCATGGAGAGGATTCTAATGATTGGTAATTTGATTTAGGGATAGAAATCATCCATGCCAACCCCTACTTCATCATTGTTGGTACTGTACGTGTAAATAAACAAGGGAGTTGGTGGAGCATATACTGGTTTACATTGTCGGGTAGCTGAGGATATGTGTTCTTTCATTTTGGACTGGCTTGGAGTGTCATGAGTGTTCCCTAAAACAGTGGTTGGCAAAATGCAATGCTGGAAAGGAAATAAGGTGAGGAAGAGTAAGGGAAAGGTGTGGAATGCAGCTCCTTTGTGCTTGATGTGGTGTATTTGCAGTGAGAGGAATCATCATTTATTCCTTTGAGAGTGTAGAGGATTTTTTTTGTTCGTATGGAAAACAAATCTTTGAGGTTTTTATTTTTATTTTTTTCATTTGGTGTCAAAAAGGGTAGATCCTTTCCTTGATGGGTGTTTGGATTTTGTTGACAATTTTATAAATAGCACCAACTATATATATAGGGCTTGCTCTCTCAACTTTTTCCTCTGCCTTCCTCTCATAATTGACCCTTATCTTTTCTTTTCTACTATGCTTATCCATCCATCAGTGACATCCAACTGGGTGAGCAATAGTAGCCCATGTTTAGTAATAGATCTACTTTTGCTGCTGTTAGTGCAATATAACAAAAAAAAAAAGCACGAAAGGATCTGGAATACTAAAATAAACTAATCGGGATCATATACAGCCCGGTATTACCAGAAAGGATAATCGTAATGTCCCTACATGGCTCGCCAGCCTAATTAGTATGGAGCTAAAGGTGAGGATTTCCAACAAGCCTCTTTCTCTTCCTTTCCCTTTAAGTAAGGATTAGTATATATATTGTAACGCCCTCAAAATAAGACATAATCATCCATTCATAAAATCCATGAAACATAATGGAAATGTCATATATTTACATACATTAAAGTATTCTTTACAAAAGATATTAAACAAATAGATGCCTTACGGGCTTACAGCTTTCCAAGTCAACACTTGGTTACAACATAGGAAGAGTTCTAACTCTATACATAAAAGCCCTCGGCTTGGATTTAGATTTAATATCAAAACAAGATAACACAAGAGAGTCTTCAACTCTAAAACCTTCCAACCTATGACCTTGGAGGCGGCATGCCACTTGTACTTGAAAATGGTGTCCCAAGTAGGGTGTGCCAATGCCCAGTAGAGATATGCTAAACAACATATGAGAATTAACTAAAACATTAGCATTCGATAAATGTTCAACACTTAAAAACCATCTTAAAACTTTTCCATAATCAATGAACTTTGATACCCACATTTCAATTCACTTCCAGTTATTATTCATGTCAATTCATTGACATAATTCATTATCACATATACAATTCAAAAAGAGACAGCAATTCATTCATTAACAATTCAATCATTAACATCATTCAAACACTTCCATAACTTGCCATTTTTCAGAACTACGTCCGAGGGAACCGGCACCCAAATATAAATAAGATTTCGAGACTTTCACCCTGGACACTCCGGCCAAATTAATTATCCATGGAGTCCATCCCCTATCTCTTCTTAAACAATGGAGTACATCCCATATCTCCTCCTAAACAAAGATACATATACAATGTATTTGTAGGAGAGGGTTCAAGAAAGGAGTTGGAAAATTCGAAAGTCTTCGAAGATCCTTGAAGAACAACTTCGAATTCTCTAGAAGATGATGAAAGGCTTAGATTCTTCAATAGTCTCAACTCAAGAACACAAGAATAAAGGAGATGATGGAGATAAGAGATTGGGTGAAGAAGAAGGCAAAATGGCTAGAGAGAGAATAATGGCAAGGCTCTCCCATGGATCTCCCACTTTCACTCTCAAGGTTGATAATGGAGAAGGGAAATTAGTTCTTTTCCAAGAGTTGATTCTCCAAAATCCATCCCTTGTAAAGCTATGGGTGGGTGCTATTTATAGGCACCTCATGATGTAGGATGGAGCCCATGTGCAAGGCACATGGGAAATATTCTCTCTAACCACCTTGTCCGATGAGGTGACCTCTCCGAGGATGAGGAAAACCCCGAGGAGGAGATCAACCTCTCGGCTAACCCTTCTTCTTAGCCACACCTAACCAATGATCCCCAATCATCCCAAAGGGTCAGGGGTAGTCCCAGAGGACGTCCTGCCACATAAGGGTCAGGGATAGTTCAGGAGAACGCCCTACCGCAAATATTGCCGAGTCTCAGGGACCCCCTAGATCGTGCCACCTCGACCCAGGTATAGGCTAGTTTAACCGAAGAGTGAATTTATCTCCACTCACCGTCCTCGGGATCGGGTCCTTTGTTCGAACTCCATTACGCCCATGGTTCTGGTGCATAGATCCCGGAAAGCTCCGAGCCCGCAAGTGTTCTGGGACTCATTAACGGAGCGACTTCTAGATTGCGTTTGAATCTGTTCGAAGCCAAGTACTTCGGATCTCTAGATTCGTGGATCCGAACCCTTTCGAGTCCAAGTGCCTCGGATCTCTAGGCTTGCTCAATACCCTTTCGAGTCTGGGCCCGAGTAAGTCTCTAGGTTCGTGGATCCGAACCCTTTCGAGTCCAAGTGCCTCGGATCTCTAGGCTTTCTTAATATCCTTTCGAGTCCGGGCCCGAGTAAGTCTCTAAGTTCATGGATCCGAACCCTTTCGAGGCTTAGAGCGATTCAATCCGTTTGATGGCGATAAATCTGGGCCCACCGATTCTTGGACTTGCGATAAATTCCGGCCCACTAATCTTGGGCTATTGGGCCTAAATAATTTAGTGGGCTCAAATTAGCCCCTCTTACATTTGCTTCTTGCGTGTATGAGAAATTGTAATTTTCTCGGACATGCATAGTTTCACCTTGTCTGCATGCTCCGCATTATGTCTTCGGGAATATTTGATTTTCATAGAGTTTAAAGATAAAGCTGAAAATTCACCGTAATTTACAGATAAAATCGACAAGTAACATTAAAAAATAAATAAATAAATAACTTCTCTTTTTTTTTTTTTTTTGGTAAACAGCAGGATCATTTTTTTTTATTATTATTAAAAGGACAACGTCCAAACACTTTTTTTATGGGCTTAGAAATGGATTGGCTTTTTATATATATGCACATATATATTAAGAATATCTGAGGGCATATTCCATGCATCACACCCTTTTTTTTATTTATTTAAAGAAGATGACAAAACCCTAAATCATAGCTCACATTTTTGCCCACAGCTGCTTTGCCTCTCTCTCTCTCTACAGAGGCCAACCCAGGCTTTTCTTTTTTATCTTTTAGAATGCTCTGTTCAACACCAGAAGCCACTACCGTGCTCCCCTTCTTCAAGACCGACCCAGCCTTCAACATTTTCAAAGAGGCTCTGTTTTTTTTTTTTGCAATAACGGATGACGACACCAGCTGCTTGCATTTACTTCTCATTTCTTTTCAAAACCTTTCTTCTCTTTGAAGTATTAAAGAATTGACTCTTATTCTTTTCCAGGTTGCCCACTGTCGCGGATCAGATTGTTGCCGATGCTACTATCCGAGCTACTGTTAGCATATTCCGACACTAGCTCTACTCCACCCTCAATATTTCACTCCAATCCAGCATCAATTTCTCAGAGCTCCGGACTCACCAGAGCTTAATCTTGCTTCCACAGTCGCCGAAGATCCACGCCGCTTGGCGCCACTACTGCAGACGCCATGACCCAAGTTTCTGCTAGCTCACACCGTCGCCAGCTCTAGTCCGTCTTTAGTGCTTCATTTCGGCCCAGCAACGCGACTTCAGAACTCCGAACAGAGCTTAGTCTTGCTCTGCCGAAGACCACCACTGTTTGCAAATGTCATGACCCAAGCTGTTATCCACCTTTCTCTGCTACAACTTTGCCTTCATCTTTGGTTGCCCAATGCTTTGCCTTCGTCTTCGGCTGTTCAACGCGAACCACACGTCGCCCACTCAACGCAATGTGTGGTTTTGCCTAACACCATCCAGCTCGTTAGTCTCACAACCCGGCGCTATTGTTTCGGAGTTTGAATCTCGGTTTTTGCATACTCACTGGATTCGACCGTGATTAATCAACGTGGACCACGTCGCCCTTTCAACGCGTCGTTGGTCCGTCTAGCACCCTTCTTACTTACTGTTTGTCCAAGCTACACTCACTACTGCCGCCCTGTCTTGGCTGCCCCTGGCGCTGGCTTTACGGATCTCAGCCTTGGTTCTCTCCGACGCTGCTCTCTGCTGCAAGTTGGCCACCGGCTTCAACTATTCCAGCACCGACCACACACGTTGCCCACTCAACGCGACGTGTATGGTCGCCACCTTCTTTCCGACACCATTGTCGCCTCCGGTCTCGACTTGTCCGACGCCGACCACGCACGTTCGCCCACTCAACGCAACGTGCGTGGTCTTGCCTAGCACTGCTCATTCTTGTTTTTGTATCCTATTGAAGACCAACTTTCTGCTAAAAGATTAAATAATCAAGACTCTTGGTCAAGGCATTTTCTCAAGACCAACGGCCAACAAAGCTTCTGCCGAGTGCCGACCAAAAAAATCATCCAGACCCATTTTTGTTTCTCTGTACAATATATAAGACCCATAACCTTCAACATTAAATGATTGGTTTGTTTATTTCAGAAACAATATACCGGTGTTCTGTTCTTGGCTACTTTCTCTCACAAGCGTGGCCTTCAGATCTGTAACTATTTTGTCAAAACCCACTCTCAAACCTCTTGTTTTGAGGAAATCTGAATTTCCGAGCCTTACTAGAAATTTGATTTGGGCCTTTGAGATTTGTGAGTATTGTTGTATAGCAATTTTGAACTCGAGATAGCCAAAGGTTCTATTGAATCTTGATTGGCATGAGTAATGTAATCCTGAAATTCATGTTTTGGAGCTTGACCTTGTGTTGATAAATCTGACATAAACAAAATATTTGATACTTGCACTAGGCTATTGATGTTGAGAGAGAACATGGACTACAAGTGAGTGTTATTGCTATCTTTGCTTGCATGGGATGAATAAAATAATTATTGTTGTTGTCGATGAAACTGGAGGAAATAAACCCTTCATATTGTATATAAATCTTGTTATCGAATGATTGATTGTTGCAACCCCGAGAATATTAGATATCATGCTTGAACTCTTGATGTAGAATTCATCGTAGGACTTGTTGATATGATGAAATACCTCGTTGAATAATAAAAATGATATATTGTTGTTTGTTTAACTTGTGGATGCTTGGGAAATACATAGCTGATGCCAAAATTTTGTGTGACCGTTGTAGCTTTACGTCGGCTTGAGAGGAACCGGCCCGGAGAGACAAAAACTTGATTGTTGCATTTTCATAAACTTGCTCAGAGTAATAAAATTGTTGTAGCTTAAATGGATCATTATTATTTGTTGATATTGCCCAATTCCGATAATGTCTGAATCGGGATATGAAATTGATATTGCTCATCTCATTTGTCGGTTTTATTATTTTAGGCAAATAAATTTTTGTGCGAAATCCACGACCCCGAGGCCTTCAGAATCTTCACTAATGAGAGCAAGGGCTATCCTTCGAAAGTCTGAACGAGAGCAAAACTGTCCCTTAGGAGTCCGAAAGCAGCATACACCCTGCTTCGGCAATAAAGATCCCTCTGGACGGCAACCGAGTCTACCAAGCTTGCACCAATAGAAGTAAAGATTGTCTCTCAGAAGTCCGAACAGAAGCAAGGTTGTTCCTCAGAAGTTCGAGCGGAAACAAGGCTGTCCCTCAGAAGTCCGAGCAGAAACAAGGCTGTCTCTTGGAAGTCCGAGTGGATGCACACTTCTACTTTGGCAGCTAATGGAAGCAAAGGCTATCCCTCGGGAGTTCGAGTAAGAGTCCACTGTACTTTGAAAAGAAAGATCCTCGGAGCCCGTATTGAAGGAAGCAATGGCTGCTCTTCGGAGGTCCGAGTGTAAGTACACTTCTACTGTGTCAAGAAAACTCCCTTCAGGTTGGTAACTGAGTCTACTATTCCTCTTTCTTCTTTGAGGGGCAACAAAAATTGAAAACTGTTTCAAGCAACATAACATAATAAAGATATACAATGTAGAGAAAATAACTTCTGATGGAGATACATAATATGGAGGAAATAAATTTCTTCATGATATAAGAAAGATAGAACTCCTTGGATAATGCAGTAAATATAAATTGTAAATGTCATAGATAGACTTCTTCTACGGAATGTTGAAATTTGCCCCTAGAGTTGCAAGATCATTTGGAAAGCTTTCACCAGCTGCTCGGGTTGTGGTCATCATGCACCATCATAGCCATGTCTTTGGATCTTTCTGTACAGACTGATATCCCCATCCCCGCAAGACTTTTCATGGATCTGTTGTAGTCGGAAGCTTGCTTCTTGTTGGCCAACACACCGGGCTAGGAATCCGGTACCCCCTCGGAAGTAAAGTTCACCTTGAATAATTATGAATTGGGCAAGCTTGGCCACAGTCAGTTTTCCAACTTTACTTTTGAGTTGTTCGAGGACTTCTCATCTCCAGTCCTCCGGAAGGTCTTTGTCTTCGGGTATTATTGAAGGTTCTGTTCTCTTCTTGATAACAATTGTCGCCTCTTCCTCTAGAATGTCAACTCTTGCCCCTAATGTTGCGAGGGCATCTGAAAACTTGTTGTCGGAGTGAGGCACATGCTCTATTTTGACCTTCTGAAATTTGTCAAGAAGCCTTTGGACTGTTGTTCGATATGTGGCCAAGGCAGGCTCCTTCAAGACAAACTATCCTGAAACTTGCTTCACTATCAGCTTTGAGTCCCCCTGAATCCGAATCTTCTTGATACTGTGCCTCTCAGCTGCTATCAAGCCTAAAATAAGAGCCTCATACTCGGCTTCATTATTTGAGCAATGAAAATCCAATTTACAAGACAAATATAACTTTTCCCCACTTTTACTTGTAAGGACTATCCCAGTTCCTCTTTTACCTCCGGCTATTGCTCCGTCAAAGCTCAATGTCCAAAAGCTTTCCTCGGAAGCCATAGTTGCATGCACCTCTCCTCTTAATTTTTCATTCACTGGTTCATAGTCACCACTTGGAAATTGAGCAAGGAGGTCAGCAAAGGCTTGGCTTTTGATCGCCTTGGGGGCTACACATGTGATCTCGAATTCACCAAGTGCTAACAACCATCTTGCCACCTTCCCGGTTAGAGCAGGCTTGCTGAGGAGGTATCGGATTGGATCACTTTTAGTAACAATCTGAATCTGGTGTGCTAAGAAGTAATGTCTGAGCTTTTGGGCAGTGAATACCAAAGCTAAACAATGTCTCTCTACCGGAGTATATCGGACTTTTGCTCCTCGAATCTTCCGGCTGATGTAATACACCGGGCGTTCTGCTGCATCTACATCTTGGACCAATAATGCCCCTATGGACTTGGGGGTTGAAATTAAGTACAACATTAGAGGCATCCCAGGCTGCGGGGCTATCATGGTCTGAGGTGAGGTCAAGGCCGCCTTGATTCTCTCAAAGGCCTTTTGGTGCTCCTGGTTCCACTCGAACTTGGCATCTCCTTTTAACAATGAGGCGAAAGGGGCAGAGATCTCTGCAAGTGCTGGGATAAACCTCTGAATATAAGACACCTTCCTGAGGAACTTCTTTAACTCCTTCTGAGAATGTGGGGGAGGCATTGCTCTGATAGATTTGACCTTGTCTTCATCTGCCTCGATACCATGTCTTTGTATAAGAAACCCAAGGAACTTTCCGGCCGTCACCCCGAAAGCACATTTGAGAGGATTCAGCCTCATTTTGAATTTCTGGCACCTCTTGAATACCTTCTCAAGGTCTCGGAAATGGTCTTCTTCTTTCTTGGATTTCACCACTAGATCATCAACATAATCTTCCACCTCATGATGGATCATGTCATGAAAGATTGCAGTCATAGCCTTTTAATAAGTTGCACCGGCATTCTTGAGTCCGAAAGGCATGACTGTTTAGAAGAAGTTTCCGAGAGGTGTTCTAAAAGCAGTCTTTTCTGCATCCTCTTCAGCCATCTTAATCTGATTGTATCCACTGAATCCATCTATGAATGAGAACATCTGGTGTCCCGAGGTGGCATCCACGAGGGTGTCGATGTGAGGAAGCGAGAATTCATCCTTCGGGCAAGATTTGTTCAAATCTCGAAAGTCTACACATACTCTGATTTGGCCATTCTTCTTCTTTACTGGCACGATGTTTGCTAACCACGTGGGGTACTGTATTGGCCGGATGAAACCAGCCTGTTGAAGTTTTTCAATCTCCTCCTTAATCTTCTCTTCGAGATCTGGATGATATCCTTCAAGCGCTTGCTTAATTGGCTTTGGAGTTTGGGAACACATCAGATAGTGGGAGACTAGGTCAGGATCTAGTCCGGGCATTTCCTTATATGACCAAGCAAACACATCTGAGTATCGGCTTATCAACTTTAACAACTATTCCCGCTTCTCTGGGCTAAGGCTCGAACTTACGAATACCGGCTTCGGTGCATCTTGTCCATCACTCAAATCTATTTCAATAAGTTGTTCAAGCTGAGGCTTCGGCCCATCTTGCATGCATTCTGGAGCCACTTCAGGCTTTATTACTATATCATTGTCAGGGAGGCTCTTCTTTGACTCGGAGTCGGTGACTGAAGAAACCGACTCCCCGCACCTTCATAAATAGTACACCATCTTGCCTCCTTCTCGGACTTTCATCACCTTCCGAGGAATAGGCGAACTTTCTGGTCTAGACATTGCCCCTTACTTGATTCTGCATCGACTCCTTGTCATCTTTTGATATCCTCCCAACGAGGAATTTTGACCCCTTGAGGCTTAGAGTGGTAGGAACTTCTTCCGACAGCCAATTCAATGAAGTAGATGGCATCAGAATAATGAGCTTCATGATCTCGAAAGGCCTTTCTGTAGCTTGAATTGTCACCGTCTTCTTTCCCCATTTAGCCTTCACAACTGATGATAACTTGATGGTACAGCCCCATATCTATGCATCCAGGTCCTCCCTAGAATGATGTGATAATTTGCCTTCAGAATCGATAATATGGAACTTGGTGGCGAGCGAATCTCTCCGACGGCTAAATCAACTGTTATGCATCCGATAGTAACTCTCCTTTCTCCACCGAAGCCCGTGATGACTATCGGCTGCTTCACAATGCGTTCTTCAGAGATTTCGGCCTTTTTTAGAGTAGCGCGAGTATAATCGTTGATAGAGGCTCCACTATCTAGAAAGGCCCTTTTGAACTCAACCCTGTTAATAAAAGCAGTCACATAAAGCGGGCGATTGTGAGAAAAAGGATACTTCCGATCAACCTCGGAGAAAGTAATGGCACTAGATTGCTCTTTCGCCTTCCTCGAGATAGATCCCTCGGTCGACATGCATTCCTCATGGTGTGCCTCGGCTATATTAATGATGGACTTGGTGATTTCTGTTCTTGCGTCCCTGGAAAGTCCAAGCTGGTCAAAGAACTGCTTGAACTTTACACAGTCTTGCAAGGTTTTGGCATAGTGATCCGGATCTTTTTCCGCTCTTGGAGGCTCGTAGTTAACCATCTCCTCGGTCTCTTCAAAATAAGATGCCACATAAACATGGTGTCCTCCTCTTCCATAGTACTCTTCTCCTCCTTCTGGATCAAAGGGATCTTCGCCATGAGTCATAAATGTTCTGCCCTCTGGATCGAGAGCACTTCCATAGTAAACTTGCTCACCCTCTGGCTCGAGGATGTCATCCAGATAACAATCATCGTCATCGAGATTGGTGATAGCATCGATCATCGGGCCTTCATAAGCTATCATAGCAACAGTCTTGCCCTTGTCTCGGTGTTGAGGATATGGTTGTTCTCAGATATCTTGAGTCCCTTGCTTTTTGAACCTCAATTCGTCTGCCTCGACTTTATCTCTGAAGATTTTTCTGAGAGTCCAACACTTCTCTGTCGGATGTTTCAATGTACGATGGTAGACACAGAATTCAGGGCTCTCGCGGTCCTTTTTTGATGGCATTTCTTCGACATAAGGCAATTTTAGCTCTCCGTCAGCCACCCATTCCTTAACTAGAGCTTTCACTTTCTCGATTCCACATGGATAAGAAACATTCCCCTTTTCACCATTATATTGCTTTCTCTTATGGCCTCTAAGACCTCCTCCTTGTGACTTTCGGGTATCTGGGGTAGAGGCAGCAGCAACAATAGGTCCACAAGACGATCTGAAGCTAGTCTTGTAACTGGCCTCAAATCCGGACTCGTGAGCTTGAGGAATGCTAATGTTCCGAGCTGCTTCTATTAATGCCGAGAAGGTGGGTAGCTTGTGATTAACTAGAAACATTTTGTACCTGCTCAATGCCCCTTCTAGATAGATTTGAACCAAATAACTCTCCTCCACTGCTTCATGGCAATCCACGGCCTTGTCCTGAAACCTTTTGACGTAGTCAATGATGTCTTCACTTTCTTGTTGCTTCTCTTTACACAATGTAAGTGTGGTCACCTTCTCCGCCACTTGAAAGAACTTGGAGTGGAATTTGTTAACCATTTCCTCCCAACTTCAGACAGAGTTTGGGGCCAAATTAACATACCAACTATATGCTCGGTCGGTGAGGGACTTAGAGAATTCTCTCAGCCGGAGGATGTGGTTTGAGCCATGAATACCCAGAGTCTCGATGAATCGCACAACATGTTATCGAGCATTTCCTTGTTTGCCATCGAAATTGATGAATTTCGGCACTGTATACCCCTCAGGGTATGGATAACTCAGCATCTCAATGGGGTAAGGCGGCTTGACGTCTGGATCAGGCAAAGAGGGTAAGGTCCTCTTGCCCCGTTCGAGATCGAACATGGCATGCACATCGGCGAGAGTGAGAAACTGTTGAGGGAGAGAGTTTGATGGTGGTATTCTCGGAACTTGGCTTATGGACCCGAAGACTGAGCTAGGGGCGACTTGGCCATTCTGGTGCTGCGAATTCATCATTGGTGTGGACATTTGACGATACTGGCCATCAGCGCCTATAGACAAGCCAGTTGGTGATGGGATATTGAATTGAGGCCCGTAGAGTCCACCGCACGGCGTCGCTATACCGGGTTGTGCTTGCAGATTTGTTGTCGGCACCAAAGGAGGCCTGCTTGGTGCTTGGGTAACATTTATTGGTGGCGTAACAAGATTAGGTATGGGCAGAGCTCCCTTCTGCGCCATCATGCTCCTTATGTTTTCCTGGACACCAACAGTCGCCGGAGCGCCATTCATTACACCAGAAACTCCCCTAGTCACCATTGGATCTTGGCTTGGCACGCCATGGAGCCCGGGCATGGGCAAACTGCTGCCGCCTACTGTGGTTTGAGCATGTGTTACTGTGGTCGTGTTGCCATGAGCCTTAGGCTGATTGGGGCCTACTTCTCCTTGGATTTGATTTTGCACTCCGGCGGAAATAACTCCACCACCAATTTGATTTCCATTTGGCGACGGTGCAAAGTTAGAACTCATCACCAACATGGTGTGAGTGAGATTCTGAAGAGTGGTAAGAATCTCTTGTTGAGTATTTTGAAGTCCTTGAATGGCCTCCAGCAAAAGTGGTTGATCTGGAGCCATGGTTCTGTCATCACCACCATTAGAGGATCCTTGTTGGTGAACTTCATCTTCTCCCGCCATGCTTGTTGGAGTTGTGTGGATTCCAGATCTCGTTGAGACCATTAACCAATCTGCCTCCCCAGCGGAGTCGCCAAAATGTAGGAGAGGGTTCAAGAAAGGAGTTGGAAAATTCGAAAGTCTTCGAAGATCCTTGAAGAACAACTTCGAATTCTCTAGAAGATGATAAAAGGCTTAGATTCTTCAATAGTCTCAACTCAAGAACACAAGAATAAAGGAGATGATGGAGATAAGAGATTGGGTAAAGAAGAAGGCAAAATGGCTAGAGAGAGAATAATGGCAAGGCTCTCCCATGGATCTCCCACTTTCACTCTCAAGGTTGATAATGGAGAAGGGAAATTAGTTCTTTCCCAAGAGTTAAAAATCTCCAAAATCCATCCCTTGTAAAGCTATGGGTGGGTGCTATTTATAGGCACCTCATGATATAGGATGGAGCCCATGTGCAAGGCACATGGGAGATATTCTCTCTAACCACCTTGTCCGAGGAGGTGACCTCTGGAAAACCCCGAGGAGGAGATCAACCTCTCGGCGAACCCTTCTTCTTAGCCACACCTAACCAATGATCCCCAATCATCCCAAAGGGTCAGTGGTAGTCCCTGAGGACGTCCTGCCGCATAAGGGTCAGGGATAGTTCAGGAGAACGCCCTGCCGCAAATATTGCCGAGTCTCAGGGACCCCCTAGATCGTGCCACCTCGACCCGGGTATAGGCTAGTTTAACTGAAGAGTGAATTTATCTCCACTCACCGTCCTCGGGATCGGGTCCTTTGTTCGAACTCCATTACGCCCATGGTTCTGATGCGTAGATCCCGGAAAGCTCCGAGCCCGCAAGTGTTCTGGGACTCATTAACGGAGCGACTTCTAGATTGCGTTTGAATTCGTTCGAAGCCAAGTACTTCGGATCTCTAGATTCGTGGATCCGAACCCTTTCGAGTCCGAGTGCCTCGGATCTCTAGGCTTGCTCAATACCCTTTCGAGTCCGGGCCCGAGTAAGTCTCTAGGTTCGTGGATCCGAACCCTTTCGAGTCCAAGTGCCTCGGATCTCTAGGCTTTCTTAATATCCTTTCGAGTTCGGGCCCGAGTAAGTCTCTAAGTTCATGGATCCAAACCCTTTCGAGGCTTAGAGCGATTCAATCCGTTTGATGGCGATAAATCTGGGCCCACCGATTCTTGGACTTGCGATAAATTCAGGCGCACTAATCTTGGGCTATTGGGCCTAAATAATTTAGTGGGCTCAAATTAGCCCCTCTTACAATATTCAAACACGTTGTCATATATAATGACCAATTCAATCACATATACAATGTTTACTTCCAACCGTCATATTCAATGATATATTCAAATCGATTAGTTTCAATTTACCTAATCAACGTGCAGTTTCTACAACAATCATGGATATCCTCCACCGATAATTCAAAACAATTATTTCTAAATAGGTAAATAATTTATCACACAGATAATTTATCACATTTTCCATAGGTGAGTGATTTATCAATCCAACTACACCATTTAATCACAATCTTCTCCAATTTCATAATTTCCAAGCCAATTTCTTATTTCCACATTGATTTCATCAATTACACAAATAATTTACATAATGCAAATTAGGGCATTTTTCCTTTTTTTCAAATGTTGCACCCAAGGCCACATTCCATTCATTATACACAATAACCTCATTTTTGAGGCCACACATACACATGGAACCCCAAAAATAGAAAACCCCCTCTTTTATAATTCCAATCTCAAACCCTAACTTCACCCAAAAACTGCAAATCTCACCATTTATACAAATAACTAAAATTTTTGTTAAAACTCATAATAAAGAGTAAATTATCCCTACCTTAAGAAGAAAAGACGAGCCAAGCAAGAGATGAACTCCAAAGACGCCGAAATCAACTTCCACTCGGATGAAAATAGAGATCTTGAGAAGCTCCAACTTTTTAATGAAGGAAGGAGGGTGAAGAGACCACTTGATCTAGGTCAAAATGTAGAGAGAGCTATAGTCCTCAAATAATATATAGCGAGAAATATCCTATCGTATATTTCTAGTATGTTCATCCATAACCAATGCAAAAAGATAATGGATTTTGTAGTGATCCTTGTTGCAAAATGTATGTCGTATCCTAAATTTATTATTCATAATCTAATTTTGATAGTAGATTCTCATGTCTGGTGTCAAAACGAACCAATATCACTCTTAGACCTAATGTACTTAGACTAGTTAAGGTTCTTGTCTTGTATTTTTCTAGAGGGTTTTGGATGGACTCTTCTTATACATTATTAAAGGAATTATATACATGTTTACTGTGCTCAATTAAAAAAATCAAGGCATTTCTTTTCAGCTATGTCAGTATCTGATAATCTTTGTGTGTGTGTGTCTGTTTTTTTTTTTCCTCTTTAGATTTCTTCATAGGAAATGCAAAAGGCCATATCAATTGTCAAACAAGAGCATGAATAGGTGATGTGGCGCATCGGAGTTACTGATGGCTTGCATTGAAGAGAGAGAGAGAGAGAGAGAGAGAGAGAGAGAGACCTTGCGAGGGGTGGTGGCGGAGGAGCTGGTCATCGCTGGGTGGGGGTTTGTAGAATCGAGAATAATGGCGAAGGGAGATAGACGGTTGGCGCAGAATGAAGGAGTGGGGTGTCGTTTATTGACGATTTGACATGATCATACACTCAACTTTACACAAAAATACTTCATGTCCCCACTCTCTTTATCTCTCGGCCCACCTCACCCACTATCCATGCCTACTCCTTTGGCCAAAGTGGCATTGGATTAATTATTTGTGAGCGTAGTGGAACTCATTTCTCATGCTGGTTATCTGGTAATTCGATAGTACAATCACATAGTACTTTCTGATAATATGATTAGTGAAAAGATAAAGTATTGATTATTTGTGTTAGGTAATTGAAAAATATTAAGAGACACAATAAATAGTAATTGATGATGATCACATGGTACTATGAAACTATTCTATAATTTTTGCTCATTTATGCTTTCTTTCAAGGTAAATCATACTAACAACTCTTAAGTAGGGATTTAAGAAAAATCAATAAAACTGAGCCGATCGATTGAAACTGACTGAAATTTTAGTTTTCGATCTGTTTTTCATAACATACGATCTATTTCAATTTTGAAACTTTTTATACCGATACAAACTGAACCGACCAAATATTATATTTAAATATTTTTATATTATAATTTCTTGAACATTATATGAGAAATAACTAATATAATACACTTTTGTAATAAAAATTAGGGAGAAAAACATTTATAGGGCAATTTTCATATATTTTCTTCATAAATTTTATAATCTACTATAAGACCTTTTAAGATTTCATATAAATTTTTCTTTTATATCAAACTGACAAAATCGATAAAACCGAACCGTAGCATACAGTCTGTATCGATTACTCAATCATAAAAATCGAAATGATTGGTTCGGTGCTAAATATACTCTTAATACCAACCAAACCGTATCAACATAGTCATTATTAGAATCGCAAGCTCCCAAGGTCTAAAGCACAGCTAACTTATTGTTTCCTAGTGAGACCAAAGATATGCAAGATTGGGGTATCCACTCGCAATCATCTTCTTCATCCTTGTTCACTATCACTATCTTGGAGAGGTTTTTAGGATTAGAAACATCGAGACCAAAAATGACCCCAAGATCCCTAAAATCTACATAATATAGAATCCCATCTACAAGGCCGATGAGATCTTGTTCCCACCAAAATTGTCGCTATAAAGCTTCCAAGAATCAGCCTCAATATCATATTAATATAGGCAAGATGATCCAAAACAATGCATTAAAATCCTCTTACCACCGTCCAAAACAGCATACCCAACTATTGAATCAGGCATCGTGTCTGAAAAGTGGTGGTCACGCAACTTACTCCAACTACCCTGGTGATCCGTTGTATCCAAAACCTTAGCAAACGGAGATACTATAATCTCCCTCCTCTTCTACATCTTAAGTTGCAATCCCATGACATAGATCTTTGTGTTTATGGTGATAGAGTGAGTGCTCACTCTTGGTACAATCATGGAAGGGCCTATCTTCCAACCGTCTTTTGGATGAAGCATGTCGATGTAGCATACATCACTAAAGGCTAGAGGAATATAGTCATATGTATCCAGATTTGCACCACCAAGAACATATATAATGGAGCTAATGGCAGGGATTGCAGAAACAAACTGGTCCATTGGTGATTGGGGGAAAATTGGATAGAGAAGTTCGTTCCCAGGCATTGTTGAATCATTCTTGATTACATACCAGTTATAGCCATTTATTATCCTTACGCGGAAGTATATGGATGCATCTTTAGACAAATCTCTCAATCGCAGAGTAGTTGAGTTCGGCATCTCCACTCTTGAAGGGAAGTCTTCAATTGAAAAACAACGAATTCGTATACTTAAGAGAGAAAAATGAAATCATTATGAGATTAAATAGTTACATATAGTGGAAAAATGATATGCAAAAGGAAAATTCATATGAAAAGTCCCATAAGAATGATGTGGTAATGGCATTTTGAAAATTGTAAATCACTTTAGTGGACTTAAAAAATACTATAACTTTTTTTGAACAATACAAAATTTATAACTTTGCTCAAAAAATCTATAAATTGATCAAAAAAAAGTATAACTTTCAAAAATTAACATTTCTCTAAAGACCAAAAAATCGTAACTTCACTCTATAACATTGATCAAAAAAAAAATATAACTTTCAAAAATACCACAAACTTTTCTCTAATATCTAACAACACAAAAATCGTAACCTTGATTTTCTAGTATGCATTCATTTAAGATAAAGTTTCTAAAATAAAGTAATAATAGTTAGCCACTTTCATGAGGAAATAAACATTTCTATATTTCTTGCAAGAAATTGAAGGGCAACTTACTATGCTACAATGGGTTATACAAAAATTGTAACATTCTTACATTTTTTTTCCATCATTATCATCCTAAACAAGAGTGGAATTTTTTTCCCTTTCTCACACTTTAGCTCGACTTTTTTGTGCCCCCTTTCGGAGAGCTCGAATTGGTCTTACAGTTCAGACTCCGGTCATGGTTCTGAATCTAATCTCACAAAGTGCAATGTGAAACTGATAAATACCAAAAAGTCCAATCCGACAAATCATTTTGAAAAATCAATTTTGAATCAAATAATGCCAAAACTGGACTGCTTTGCCAGATTACAGAGTCGCCACCTAAATATTTTATTTTTTGAAAATTTAGGAAACCCTGACTCGTGCCAAAGGCCACGTGTCCATCATCACCAAAGTTGCCTCGGCTCGGGAACTTAGGTACGAGAGTCCTGAAATGAGCACCCCTGCTCGCCCGATCAAAGATCGGCCTCTACTATCATGATATGTTGTTTTATAAACCTTATGTGTTCTTATTCCAGTTATCAGCTAACTTTACTATGTGACGCACACAAGCAAGTATAGACTAAAATCGCAAGAATTGGAACGAATTCAACTCATGTTTGTTTTTTGAAATTGCCACCCTCAAGTGGGCTAAAACACGGATTTGCCATCAAACATGATGGGCTTAAGACATGATTTGCCACTTCGCACACTTATTACAACATTATGCCCTCGCGAAGGAGGGTCCGAATAAATAAGAGCTAAGCTAGGTAAACTAATCTAATTAAACTAATTATTACAAAACAACATAAAGAAATAGCTAAGCTAAGCTACTTAATTATTACAACAATCAATGCAAATTAACTAGGTAATTAACATATTAAACTATGCTGCTACTACTCTGCTTCAGGAAGTAGAAGATGCATGCGCTCAATTCTCGCCCCGAAAAGTCCTCCAGTTTTGCTCTTGAGAGGCTTTGCTTGCAGGGTCAAGCACACTGCAGAATCTTTGTGCCCCACCTTACCAAATTAATGCTGAGGATTGCACCAATGGCCTACCGGCCATGATTGGTTGCTGCCGGCCCTCTGCCGGCCAAAAATGTGCCTTGCCGGCTAAGAGTGAGCCACTACCGGCCACTGCTGCTCTAAATTGCCACACTGTAACAGAGCACAAACAGAGGAAAATTGGGGGCTTTCTAAGGGTATGTTTGTATTGTACCCCTCCTTATCATCTCAAAACATTAAAAGAGTGGCACTCTTGGATCTAAAACCACCAATCGAGCATTTTCAATGCATGATGGCCAAAGATCCAAGGAGTACAATTTCAATAAATGCACAAAGATGACTAGAGGCCATCACTTTATCATGTGTGGTCAAAGGCAATGGATACTAAGGAAGTTGTCTCATTTCATCACTTTGGGTATGAAATGCTCCAATCTTCCTTGTGTTCAATATAACGTTCGATTGAACACATGCAATGCAATATAACATGCTTAACTTGCTCAAGTTTTACTTATCACTTTTGTTTACTCATTTTAATTACCAACTCATTCTTTAGTTGATTTAGTCCAAGGTGAGTGTCTTCTAATAAGAGAGGTGTCAACCAAGGGATGATTTAAGACATTAGAGAGATCATGTCGTTGGTTAGTAGAAACCCTCAAAAGAGGATTAAAACAATTAAGCACAAGTCTCAATCTCAAGCTTAAACATAACCCTAAGGCTAACCAACCCTCAAAGCAAATGAAAAAAAAGTCATGAAATGAGGTAGGTTGCAGAGATTGTATATGCTGAAATTACATGAAAAATGACATTACAACATGCAAGCAACTCATGCAAAGCATGTTTGAATGCCAAAAACACCAAACTAGTGAAGATCACTACACTATAAGCATGCAATACAAAGTTCCAAGGGTACAAACACTCCAAAACAGTCCTAAAACAGCCTAAGAGGAGTCCTAAAACATGCTTGAAGTAAGCTAAAAATAGCTAGAATAAGAGGCCAACACATAGCACAAACTAAACTATTAAGCATAATTGCACTATAAGCATACAAAGCAAGCCTCAAGTGACCAAACCAACTCAAAACAAAGCTAAAACTAGCACAAAAAGTAGCAAAAACATGTTGCTATTAAGGTACAAAACGCTAGAAAATCATGCTCACATGTTAAGCTATCTAGGCTTACAAACAAGATACAAGGAGGGGAGGCTACCCCCTTCCATTTTGGACCTCAAAACATAGTTTTTACCACTGAAAATTCTTTGGAATTCAGTGGTTAAAAGAGCCAAAAAAGTTATTTTAGAAAGCTTTGAAAGTTGGTACAACAACTTAATAATCAAGCAACAAGAAGGGTAGACTATCCCTAACTCCAAACAAACCTCAAACTACTATTTTAGACCATAAAAATAAAGATTTTCAGAGGTCAAAACCAGCCTCAAAACAGTATGCAAAGATGGCAAAATAAGTATTTAAAATAAGCTTTAAAACACAAGTGTTCTACCTCTTGAAGACAAGATACAATTTAGGCACCAAAATCAAGCCAAACCAAGCCAAAATCCTCTTCTAGAGCTCAAATAGGACCTCAAGCAACCTTAACTCAATGGTGATCAAGTTCGATCAAGGGCTTATATGCAATAGTGTAGAGAATTTAAGCTATAAGGCACAAAATATTTAAAGAGAGGATTCTAGAGAGAGAAAGAGAGAAATTTGTTGTCTTCAAAAATTTCCAACCCTTCCATATGCAAGAGGGGGCCTCTATATATAGAAGATGCAAAATCCCCTCAATGAGATCCAGCCATACACGTGCAAGAAGATGGCTCAATCTGTGCAAACAGCTGGCACAAAATACCAGAAAATATATACTGATACACTGGTGGCCGGCCAGCCATCAGTGATGGCCGGCAGGGGCTCATTATTGATGGCCAGCAAGGCACATCAATGGCCGGTAGGACAAAATCCATGGCCGGCAGTGCCCAAACATGGCTGACAGTGCATCAAAACCATCATGTTAAAAGGACCTGAACATGGTAAAAAAATGAGATAGAATTGATGCAGGGTTTGGAAAACTCAAACTTGTGGCGTTCCGCCACGGATTTTGAGCGCTCGACGAACAATCAAATTCATCACTGGATATACCTGCAAGAACATCCAAGTCTTGAGGACGGTCAAAAATGGAGTGTCTACAGTTGCCCCTCTTTGACAGAACTCAAAGTCATAAAATGACGTGAGTGAATGTCAAAGCCAAGAGACGACCCATTTTGACAAGGATGCAAGACTTAAACAAACATTCAACATAACAAGACATAGTGGCGCCCGAAGGCTGGGACAAAATGCAAATGATTTGCACAATGCAAGCACATAACTTATGATCATGCAATGAGACTATAAGGAATCATTTACATGCAAGCGTTATACAAGGAAAATGCCACATTTTAAGCAAACCAGCGAGGTACAGTAATCTCATACATGAGAAGAAGTAAGAAAATAAACACGCCACGTGTGTGTAGACGTCCAACCGCATTTCATGCAGAAAGGATGTAAGAAAAATATGCAATCTTAACTGCGCCTCATGCAAAAAAGGCTAAGAGCGACTATTAGGCGCACCCGAAGTCTTAAACAAGATTCCGACGCGCGGCACGCGTAAGGAAATAAGGGATGAGGTGAACACCGGGACTTGCCCATGTGTTTCTAAAGTGTAGCATCCTAACGCGTCGCAAACGAGAGGAGAAAAGGATGAGTGAAAACACCGGAGGATGGTATAAACATTGGAGCACGTCCCAATGTTTCTAACCAAAGCAAGGTGGCATAAGCATTGAAACACGTTCCAAACGCTTCTAACCGAGGAGTGGTATAAAAATCGGGCACACGTCCCAATGTTTCTAACCAAAGAGGTGATATAAGCGTTGGAACACATTCCAAACACTTCTAACCGGGGGGTGGTATAAACATCGGGCACATGTCCCAATGTTTCTAACCAAAACAAGGTGGTATAAGCATCGAAACACGTACCAAACACTTCTAACTTGGGGGTGGTATAAACATCGGGCACGCGTTCCAATGTTTCTAACCAAGACAAGGTGTCGGTGTAAACATCGGGCATACCTGAATATTTCTAACCAACAAGGAGTCCAAGGGACAAGGATGATCTTACCCGGAATTCTCTGAATGAACCGTACATACAATATCGTGCCTACCTGAGAAAGAAACTCGATAGGTACAATACAATACAAATGCATGTTTCATGCGAGAGGAATAACTGTGACACAATATTAGAGGTATGTTTTATGCACAACATGCAAGAAACAAAACAGAAGCATATTCTATGCAGCGCAAGCGAGAACATGTTCTATGCAAAATAATCAACAATGCATATTCAATGCAACACCTGCGTACGCTATGCAAGCATGTAGATACATGTTCTATGCAACAATTCAAAATGGATGTTCCATGCAACGACAAAAAAAAAGTGTACATTCTATGTAACAACAAAAGCGTGTTTGATAAACACAATTCAAAGGCAACTCAAAGGCAACTTCCGATTTACCTCTCGAAAAAGTTGCAATATGTTAAAAAGGATACACCTTGTTTATGTTGATGAGCGACAACCATTGCGCACTGGAAACGCAATTCTGAGCTTCCGCGAAGACATTCTTAATCAAACACTACACACCCCCTTGCATTTCTTGGAATCCAAGGACACAAAACAGAGCTAGGGATGTAGGGGAGGCTTGTGGAAACCTGCAGGCCACCAGGGGAAGCCGCTAGCCACCTGTCGGCCACTGGTGTGCCCTGCCGGCCACCAATGTACCACTGCCGGCTATCGATGGTAGATTTGGGCAATTTGGACTTTTCACTCTTGGGTCTTTAAGTACATAACTCCAAACTTCATTTCCTCACAAACCCATGCACTAAAATCACTTCCCTCTCTCTCTAGGTGCTCATTCTCTCTAGATCCATGCTTTCTACGCGTTTTCGAACACCCTATACAAACTTTATTCGCTAAATCCTCCTAGTTCTTTTCACTTTGAACCAATCAGAATTTGATTTCGACGCTTCTTTCCTCATTTCCACCATTCTAGGCTCATTCCCCTTGAGTTTCTATCAAGGCTTGTGCTCTTTTTCCGGCTTTGGCTTTCTTTGACTTTTCCTCTCTCCTAGGGTTGACTTTTTCTAAGTTTCACCCTTTTCCTTCATTTTTCCTAATTTTTGCTCATTTTGCACCTATTTTAGATGGCGGATGATGTTCCTCATGACGGGGCTCTCCTCGAGCTTCCTCTAGTAGATTTCGAGGCAAACTTTGAGGTCGAGCCGGAGCTATTACCGTTGAGCATATGCCCCTTCAATCCAGTGAGGTACCATCCTCAGACTCATATAGTACCCGCCGCAGGAGGCATCAAATCCTGTACGGACTTTGTTAAGGACACACCAGATGATCTTTTACTGAGAGAGCCAGTGTCTTATCTGTCGGCCATTGTCGTAGAGGTACAAAAACTATTTTTCTGTAGTACTACCTTTAACTGTTTACATTTCTTGCACTGTTTTGATCTGATTTCATAAACTGCCTTGATCCAACTGTACTATCATCACTACTTTGTATTCAACTATACTTTTATTGCCTGATCTAATTGCATCTCATGCATTATCACCGGGCGGATCCTGCTCCTTCAGAGGCTATGGCACGACGACTGCTCAAGATTGGTACGGTGAGCTCCCAGCTGGGGTTCGCGACATTATTGATAAGACAGGCTTCGATATCTTCTACTCCAGCCTAACTTGGGTCGTAGTGAACAGTCCTCTCTTAGGGGCTCTAGTGGAGAGGTGGTGGGACACCACCAACTCCTTCCACTTTTCCACCACGAGGGAGATAACGATGACCCCTTATGACTTTGCCATGTTCACTGGCTTGGCCGTAGGGAGTGATCCAATCCCTCTCAACCCTAATATGGGGGAATGGGAGGCAGCATGGGCCGCACTGCTAGGGGCACATCCACTAACACTACAGGCGGGCATGGTCCGGTACAGCTGGTTTAAGGAGCAGTTCAGGGGGACTGAGCCCGAGACGGTCGAGGCGACAGAGCAGTACACCAGAGGCTTCCTCATGTTCCTTTTCGGTACCACCTTGTTTTCGAACAGGTGGAATACCGTGGGCCTATATTTGCTGAGCGCCTTGGTAGTTCTCCATCGAGTTCAGTTCTATGATTGGGGCAAAGTCGGCCTCACCACTTTGTACGGATACATGAGCTCGACTTCCCGCATGAGTGGGAGCTTGATTGGAGGCTACTAGCGGGCTTTGGAGGTACACAGCTTAGTTCCTCCTTTTCGTTTTACATTTTTTGCTTAGCATTTATTGCTTTACATTTGTTCAACACATGTACTTTCTGCTCTGCATTTTTTGTACCTGCTTATGCACTACATGCTTTCTGTTTTGCATTTTCTACATTTGTTCATGTTATATTGGTTTTGCATATCACCGCACTTTCCTTGCAGCTATGGGTGTACGCATACTTCCCAGCTCTTGCTCCAGAGCCTATAGAGGAGGTTCCAATGATAGTCCCGTTTTTTCGGGTATACGACGGCCTGCTCCGCTATAGGACTTGGGAAAACTTCATGTTTTTCCGCCAGTATTTTGATGTGGTCGCGGCGCATGAGGTAACCCAATAATAAAGCCATCTTACTTTTCAACCATTTGAATCCACACATTAACAATTAATAGCGACTAATCATCTGTTCATTTCCATTTCAGATCACATGGCGGCCCTGGGCCGAGATACCGTCAGGGCTTCGAGCTCGGTATGATACAGCTCGGGTCGTCACCCTCCATCGCATTCTTCTCAACGGCCCAATTTGCCGCGCCTGGTTCTTAAGTGAGCCCTTCGCGCGCCAGACTTTGGGCTTGCCTGCCCCATTATACCGATAGGGCCTCCAGTGTCCATGAGAGCGACACACAGACTGTCTGCCGAAGAGGTGATCTAGTTCATGGTAGGGCTGGAGGCGGATTACTTCCGTGTAGAGGGCGATTATGCGACCTTGATCCATACACACCTGATGCCGCCTTTGACCGGCGTTCGTGGGGGTAAGGGAGTGAGAGCTCCTGCCGTGAGGATGACATGCAGAGCGAGTTGAGTGAGCACAACCCGTGGCAGAGGGATTCCCCAAGCTGAGCAGAGGGCTGGTTGGTCGGAGCTTCCGATCGAGCTGACAGGTTGGCAGTACTCTAGAGTGGCTTACCAGATTCTGATCAAGCCTCTGTTGCCTGGCCACAGATACGTCAGGCCGCCTGATGCGCCTCCGATATGCACTTCAGTTTTCATTTCATTTTACATTCTTACTTAGATACTCAGACATTCATTCATTACAGATACTGATCATTTCAAATTGCATTTGCAGCCCTCCATAGAGTACATTGAGGGGTTACTCGAGATGTTGGCCTCATTTGAGGGTATGATCTTGAGGAGGGAGTCGATACTCGGCTTCCATGGCATTGAGGTAAAAATTTTCAGTTTTCTTCCATTTCGGTTATCAAATCTATGCTGATATACTGAAATTGGCATTTTAACTGAACACTTCTTCACCCTGCACTGATACACTACATGTATAGATCACATCTGACACGTTGCATTCTCACATTGCTTTCATACTATGCATGTACCTATTCTGCACACCACTCTCTGATACACATACTGTGGTTGACATATACTGACTGCCTTTTTAGGTCCCACATTTTCCGACAGCAGCAGCAGCAGCCACAACCATACCTTCAGCACCTCCTCCAGCAACAGGGAGGAGAGAGAGACAGGCTCAGGTACGCAGCCGAGGCAGAGCTAGGGGCGGCGGCGAGGGGAGCGGCCCTTCAAAGCCCATCTTAGACGACGATGATGATGAGACGAGCGAGGATGAGGAGGCAGCGAGTCTACAGTCAAAGTCATCTGAGGATGGAGACTACGACACTGGCTCGGATAATGCTAGTGGTGAGGCTGCAAAGGCTGAAGAGGGCTCCGATTCAGACTCTAATTCAGATTTGGACAATGGTGCCGATGGAGACAGTGCTTCAGAGTCTGCTCCGCTGAGGAAGAGGACGAAGAAGGCGTCTCGAGCCTGAGATAGCTGGCGCTGACCTATCTATGTTTTGACTTAATTTCTTTTTGCTAGTAATATTGGCACTTTGTACAGTTCAGATGAGTTTTATTTCTTTAAAAACTTGTACTCTTTTACAAAAAGTGACCATGATTAGAATGAAAATAGCTTTTGAATAAAAAGTGTTGTATTTTACATTCTGAACATCGAATGATATTGCATAGCATAAAAAGAAATGAGATTGGCCTTGATTGAAAACTGCACATTCAATTAACATTGTCTTAATTAGGTAGTGAACTGACCAACAACTGAAAAGACAAACAGAGTGAAACAACTCGATAAACAAAACAACAACTCGACAATCAATGCAAATACAACTCGATAAGCAAAACAAGGACTTGATAAACAACATAAATACAACTCAATAAGTAAAGCCAAACGGATACAACTCAAATAAACATGCTCAAGTCCAAAGAGACTCAAAACAAGACCTCAAAAGACGCGAATAGCAGAATACAACTGTTGCATGCAACTGGATCTTCACAAAGGAGGACAGTGGGCAGAAAAGGGAGGCTGCCGGCTATGAAGGATGGCCTGCCAGCCATCTATTCTCTCTGCCAGCCATCAATGTGCCCCTGCCGGCCATTGATGAGCCTCTGCCGGCCATCAATGTGCAAAACCTCCGAAACATTGACACCTGGCCTCCACTCACTGCCTTATCTTCTACAAAAGCTCCAACGTCGTGGTTTCTTCATTCCAGCTCTATTTTTGCCACAAATGGAGCCATTCTTTGCCATAAAAACTCTCGAATTAGATTGCTTCTGAGGTTTCGGGATAAATGCACTATTCCTCCTAAGTCATACCCCGCTGTGTTTTCTGTTCCTCATGCCGCGGCTAGATGTTGGAACTCGGTTACACATGTTTTCAGCTTTAGGGGACAAGAGATATGTTTAACAATTGAAGAATTCCAAGTTTTGATGGAATCTCGGCGTGACGAGGAAATCTTGCCCCAATCCCATTTTTGTCACATCCCGGCTCTAGGAAGAATGTGCGAGCTCACTTTACACGATGTCTAATCTTTGGTTCACAACGGGGAGTTGGATATTCCCAGTTTGATTCATCGATTTTCTAACGCCGGCACCGTCTTTGTCAAGGCTTTCGGCAACATGCCCTTTGCTTGTGTATGTTGGCTCATTTCCTGCTTGCCCTTGGCTTCGAAGGGTCTAGCATTCACTTGATCGAAGTAGCTCAAGGCTTGAAAGATGGCAAGAGCTGCATTGGCTTGACACTAGCCGAAACTTTGATAGGCTTGGATGCCTCCATCACTGGGAGACAACCAAGTTCTCAGGAAGTCCACTACTCTTGCAGGTATGTTTCCACCCCGCTCACATGTGTTTCTCACATCACTCGGCCCTTAAGCTCTGTTTTTCTTTCTAAAACCCTTTCTCACTTTTTCTCTCCACATACACCTCTCTATTTTTTAATCTTTTTTATTTTTCATCCCTCCCCAGATATGGCGCATGGATAGATTGAAAATAGTAGACTCTTGCCCTGTATATTTAGCACGAGGCTATTTCGTTCGCCCACGGTTAGTTGATTTCCCAAACGAGGAGTGGTGGTGCCATTTGCTGTGCCACAGATCTGCTATCGACATTACTTGGCATTGCCCCTGGTTTGATTTGCCTGAGATGAGCTACAGCATGTCTCGACAACCTGGTATTCAATTGATTGGCTTGACACAATGTGTCTTCTACTTTCCATTCTGGTTCAGGCGTCAGTTCGAACATGACCAGACTTGCCCAGAAGAAGGGGTAGAGTACCCGGCTTCATTTCCAATCTGAGGTTCATAACTAGCTCGATGTCCCACTGCTTGGAGGACAAGAGAACTTCTGGCTCCCGCTCCCAATTTCAGCTGCGCCCTTCCTGGCGAATGCATAGCTTGGCTCGAGGATGAAGCGCAAACCGGGCCTACTTTAGCATCTGAAGCTTTCACAAGCTCTAGGAAGGGACGCAGGAACACCTGACTCATCAATGCCCCAAGTTTATTGCTTTAATCTGTACTTTCAAGTTTTCCTTTTGAATGTAATAAAAGAAACTTTGATTTGTATTAAGAGGTAAAGAACTCTGTATTGAAATCAATGAAATTGAAGGTTGTGGGCACTAAATTTTTCCGTTTGGGCAAAAAATGGTCTAAGTTGTAAGAAGATTAATTTGAACAAAATCAACTTTTATTAAAACTTTTCAAAACCATTTTTGATAAGGATCACAACTGGACACACTCAAAATCTATCCTTTAGATGTACAACCCCGAATCCAGCAAACAGAAAGTTGCCCCTTGTCTGAAGAGCACTACACTGTAACTAGCTCTCATAGTGAAGATCACAACCGAACTCTTGGATGCAAAAAAGACAAAGATGACCAAAACAATCACATGGACACAGTTGATTTGGAAGTGTTTATGGATGGACTTCAAGATGAAGTTGCCTACGTATCTCGAAGATGGGAATCAAGCCTTACGTAGTTCGGTTCGGGTTCACTCAGGTATTAACACTCTTCTTTTGCGCTCTAACTTTTGCCAAGGCCGCATTTTTTGGGTTTTCAACTTGGCGAGCTCAGTTTTTCTTTTTTCTTTTTTTTAATTTTTCATGCTCTAACTTTTGCCTAGGTCGCCCTTTCAGGAGTTCGGCCTAGCAAGCCTCTCAAGGGTAGTATTTCTTCAACTTGCCCATGTTGATTGGTTTGGAGAATTCGAGGCCATCTAAGTCCATAAGAATGATAGCTCCACCTGACCAAATAGGCTTGATGATGTAAGGACCAGTCCAATTAGGTCTGAACTTGCCCCTAGGGTCGTGGATGGGACCTCAGTTGTCTTTGAGAACTGAATCCCCTTCCTTCAGATTCCTAGACTTAATTTCTTGTTGAAAGCCCTGGCAATTTTGTGTTGATAACTTTGGACATGGTATAGTGCTTTCAGCCTCCTCTCATTGTATAACATTAGTTCCTCAAACGAACTCTACTGCCAATCTGTTTCTGCTATCTGGTTCTCAGCCATAACCCGCAGCGACGGAACTTCAACTTCAATCGGCAAAACAGCTTTCATTCCACAAACCAGAGAATACGGAGTTGCTCCAGTAGAAGTTCGGATTGATGTCCGGTAGCCCCAAAAAGCAAATGGCAACTTATTTGGCCAGTCCCTGTGGGTTTCCACCATCTTCTGTAGAATGTGCTTGATGTTCTTGTTGGCGGCCTCAACAGCTCCATTGGTTTACGGCCGATATGTGGATGACTTATAAAAAGTCACGTTGTTTTCTCCAACAAGTCGATCACTTCTTGCTTAAAATGGGAATCATTGTCCGACATAATCTCATTCGGGTCCCTATAGCGACAGATGATATTATTCCAGATGAACTTGGCTACGTGTGACGCTTTCAGCACTACGTAGGATTGGGCCTTAACCCACTTTGTAAAATAGTCTATTGCCACCAGGATATACTCATGCTCGTTTAACCCCTTCGGAGTAACTGCCCCAATAACATCAATTCCCCAGACTGAAAATGACCATGGTGAAGTCACGTTGTATAGCTTCGACAGTGGGACATTCATGCGATTTGCATGAATTTGGCATTTGTGGCATCGCCAAATAAGACCAATACAATCCTTCTCTATGGTTGACCAGTAGTAACCCTATCTGAGAATTTTCCGAGCTAGCATCACTCCGCTCATATACGATCCGCACTCTCCTCCGTGGATGGCCTCCATTAGGCGCTTCGACTCTTGTTCATCAACATACAGCTTGTGCATTCCCAAATGACCTCTTTTATATTACCCCCGCAGATGATAAACTGAGCAATCATTCGCCGTATTGCCCTCTTATCTTTGGCATTTGCCCCTAGTAGATAAGCCTCATTGTAGACGTCCCCGAACGTCCCGGGAGAAATATCGTTTTGTTCATTGGGCTTACTACAGTTCGGACTCAAATGTCACGGTTCTGAATCTAATCCCGCAAAGTGCAATGCGAGACCGATAAATCACCAAAGAGTCCAAATCCGACAAATCGTTTTGAAAAACAGATTTTTAAAAAGAAGTGCCAAACATGGACTGCTTTTCCAGATACAGAGTCGCCACCTAAATATTTTATTTTGGGAGAATTTAGGAAACCCTGACTCGTGCCTAAGGCCACGTGTCCGTCATCACCAAAGTTGCATCAGCTCGGGAACTTGGGTACGATTGGGGAAGGTCATTTCGTGAGCACCCCCGCTCGCCCGATCAAAGATCGGCCACTACTAAGCATGATATCTTGTTTGGACTTCCAAGAAATTGTACTTGCAATGATACCCTTTCCTAACCTCATGAATAGATTTGATCTGTTAGGTTCTTTTTTGAGCTGAAAAAACCTTCTACACTAATTTTCATACGACAATTTGGATAAATGGGACACAATATTGGGCCAAAAAAGATGATTGTTCAACAAAAATTACCATAATTGCGAATCAATATTTTGGAAATATATATTAGATCTCAGAGCTTGTTAATTATTATATTGACATTGCAGAAATTAATATATCACTAGTATTGTGTAAGCTACATATTGGTGGTCTTGGATTTTTTTTACAGCTCATAAAAACAATTTCTTAGCAGATGTGTCAAGAATGAAATATTCAAAATGGGACATCAGTTTTTTACAAGGTCATCTATAGCATCATTCAACCATGGGACCTCAAAATAGAGCTAAGGTAGCCCAAATCATGAATAAAATCAGTTTAGAACATGGCCAAAACAACATGCAATGGAAGCTAGTGAGCATGGTTTATACTACAAGCATATGAAGCATTCAAGAGGCTACTAAACCAGCAAAATTCAAAGACATGGCATGCCAAATAAAGGCCAAAAACCCACTGAAACATGATCAATGCATGCAAGAATGACATGCTCCTTTGATAGGCTATAAGAGAAAGGGAGAAAGACGTGGGGTTGGAAGACATACATCACACACACGCACACTTATTACAACATTGCCCTCTCTCGGAGGGTCCGAATGAATGATACACAACCATCTACCTAATCTAAGCTAATTAAACTAATTATTACACAACCCAAATGAATAACGAATTACAGTTAATTATTACACAACACTAGCTAATTAACAAATTAAACTAAGGAAGCAAATAAATTAGCATGCAAGCTACATGAAATGGACTGACTCAGCTCTGTTCTGAATGATAAAGGATGCATGCATGCTCGAGTTGCCTTGTCGGGAAATCCATCGCGATGCCTCGACTTGCCTTTGTTTGCAATTGACCTCAGAACACTGCACAAGGCTCCAGAAGGCTGAAACTCCACCCTGGGAATCTGTGGGAAGGCTGCTGACCAGCTATTGGCCTTGGAGACCACCTACCGACCACCTTTTGTGGGAGAAACCAAAAGGGGTGGTCGGCCTGCTAAAAAAGCTGGTCGGCCGACCAGTTTCTCCCTCTGGTTCCTGGTTTTCTGCAACAAGGAACAAGAGAGAGGCATGGCAAGGTATTTTCAACATGTGTGTGCACGACCACTCTCCCCATCATTTTACAAGCTCAAGGGAGTGTGGGTCTCGATCCTCAGGTCACCAATCACGCATCTCGATGCATGATGGCCGAGGAATCGAATTGCACAACTTAATATAGAATGAATACACATATGAACACATAAATGCCTAAACTCCATCATGTGTGGTCAAGAGTGTCGGGGACCGGGAATCGAGGCACATTTCGTCACTTTAAGTACGAAATGTCCCTCATTTCCCGTTTTCGGACTAACTCCTATTCCGAACACAATATAACCCAAACTTGGAAATGCAATGCAACTATGCAAACAAGAACATGGCATACACAATGCAATGCACTATGATTAACTACAGTGCAATGCACGTAAGCATAATGGAATGCAACATAAGTATGCAAACATGCAATGCAAGGGACAAGCATGCAACAACATGACCAAACCACCAATGCCAATAGCATGCATGCTCAATGCAAAGCAACATAAACAACCTATCAATGCTAATGGCATGCTACAATATGCAATACAACAATGCAAACAACATGGCATACACAATGCAATGGCTAATCATGGCATACTCAATGCGAAATGGACTTAAAACAAAATGAGTGGGCCTCAGCCACACTCAAGTCAGTGGCCAATATGATGAAAATGAGGCAACAAGGTACATGCAAACATGCACAAGTGCAAGGGACCAAACCTAAGGAACAAAGTGCAACTCTACCAAAGCATGACAAGGATGAAATATGGCATACAATGACACATGTTTCAGCTCTAAAATGACATACAAGATGGTCCCGAATCATGTAAACAACTTACCCGGTGCATGTTGGATGGCACACTTACCGAAACTAGTGAAGTGCATTACACTAGAGGTATGCAAAGCGATGCCCAAATGACCAAACCAACCCCAAACAGTCCCTATGCAGACCCAAAACAATGGCAAAATGGACTAAAATGATGGCTTGCAATGCACAAAAATAAAGCTCATGCAATAGCCCAAAAATGAGGCACATAAGCACAACTCTCAAACGCATTTAAAGAGTAGAAAACATGGGAATATGGCACAAGTATAAGCTCTGAAATAACATGTTCAATGATGCCAAAACATGAAAACAACTCAGGTTAAGCATGCAAGAGGCTTCAAAACTCAAAGCTAGGCAAGGGTATTACACTACAAGTATGCATGGCAAGCATCATTCGACCATGGGACCTCAAAATAGAGCTAAGGCAGCCCAAATCATGGATACAATCAGTTTAGAACATAGCCAAAATATGCTAGAATCAAGGGTCTGTGAGCTGGTGAACATGGATTACACTACAAGCATATGAAGCATTCAAGAGGCCACTAAACCATCAAAATTCAGAGACATGACATGCCAAATAAAGCCCAAAAACTCACTGAAACATGATCAATGCATGCAAGAATGACATGCTCCTTTGATAGGCTATAAGAGGGGTTATTCTACACATGCAAGAGACACACCCAAGGTGACAAAACCAACTCTGGATAGAGCCTAGGCAGGCCCTAAAAATCACTGAAAATGGCCTGAAACAAGGCTTGGAGGTGTGCAAATGGAGGCTCCTTTGAAAGGCCAAATATGCAAACAAACAAGGCCAAAAGAGAGAGGGTCTCCCCTCTTTGATTTTGGCCCTCAAAACAGCATGCCAACCACTGAAAATTCACTGGATTTCAGTGGCTAAAAGTCCAAGCAAAGGTCAACACAAAGGCCTTAAGGCATGGCACAAAATAAGACTAAATGAAGCATGCAAGAGGGTAGATGACCTCCAACAGGGAAATGGCCTTAAACAAACATGAAAAGGACCTCAAAACAAAACTTTTTTCAGTTGACAATAAAACTCAAATATGCATGCAAATAAGGCTAAGAGATGGATCAAAATAAAGCTTAAAAGAGGGAAAAAGTGTGTTACCCTTGAAGCTCAGCAAGACAGCAACTTCTGGACCCAAAAACCATACCTTTAACCTCTAAAAATGACCTCCAAGGACCTCAAGTTGATGGTGGAAATGTTAAGCTATGAGATGGTGTGCAAAGGGCCAAGAATCACACACTTTGAGACCAAATAAAGAGAGATATAGAGAGGGATAAGTCTTTTGCCTTAGACAAATTTCTGAACCTGTGCAAAGGAAGAGGAGGGCCTCTCTTATAGAGATACAAGGCCAAAGCTTCTCAAAGAAGCTAAAAACCAAGGCCAAAGATCCTCCATACACGTGTATGGAGGATGCAGTCTGTGCCTTCCAGCTGGTACAGCTGGCAACAACTCACAGAGACAAGACTGAGAGAGGCAGGCCGACCAGTTCAGGTGGTCGGCCGACCACTTCCCCTGGTCGGCCGACCAGTTCAAAAGGTTCAAGTGGTCGGCAGCCCTATTTGATGGTCTCCACATTGAATGCAAACTAGTGGTATGGTGGGAGACCAGTAAATGTGGCTCAAAGACCAAGGAAACCAGCTTCCTGACAAGAAAACTGGCTGGTGGGAAAAAAGTGGTCTCCAAGGAGAAAAGGTGGTCTCCCCCCCTTGTACCACCTCCCAAACAATGAAAACAAGGTCCATGCCGAAAATGAACCAAGACGGATGCAAAACGAGTGTTTGGGAGTCAAAACGCGCAGCTGGGTGCCCCGAAAACAGGCTGTTAAGCAACAAAAGTGGCGTGTGATCACAAAGGTGGTCTCACGGGCCACAGTGTCCCTCTAGAGAGAGGAGGCAAGGTGTGTGCCAAAAACCGTGTCAAACGGAGAATGTTAAGCGGTCCCGAACCGAGGCGCGCGGCCGATGACCCCGAAATCAGAAACTGGTCTCCAAACGGGAACAGTGGCCTGCGACCACGAAAAGTAGCCTACGGCCACTGAGAGATGGTCTACAAGACCTCTCCCTCCCTTCAGGAAAAGAAAACATGACCTAGTTCACAAACCAAGGAAAAACACAAAAGGGTCTCGAGGCCCGGGGGTAAGGCTCTCAGCCGAAACTCCGAAACCTCAGAACGAGCACAACATGCGCAATCACCGAGCGCTCAATCGATGACGTCTGAGTCTTAAGGTCAGTCAAAAATGGGGTGTCTACAGTTGCCCCTCTTTGACAGAACTCGAAAGTCATACGTGACAGGAGTGAATGCCAAAGCCCAGAGACGACCCATTTTTGACAAGGCCGAAGACTTAGACAAACAGGCGGGATAAGTAAGAGATGTGCCCGCAGGCAGGGGCAAAATGCAAAACGATATGCACAAAGCTGAACATAACTCATGATTATGCAAAGCATGCTATAATGAAGCAAATATTCACAATAAATGCAACAGTTTTAAGCAAGAATGCCACGCGAATCAAACTACATTTCATGCAGTAAGAATCATGCAAAGAAAGCTGTAATGAAGCAAATATTCACAATAAATGCAACAGTTTTAAGCAAGAATGCCATGCAAATCAAACTACATTTCATGCAGTCATGGAGTAAGAGAATTATAATTCTCGCTGCGTCTCACACAGAGAATACAATACCGTTTGGTTCGTCTGGTCGCACCAGTTTCAAATGAATCGTACATACAATATCATTTGGTCGCACCAACCTTGAATGAACTGTACATACAATATCGTGCCTGCAAAAGAGAGGAACTTAACATGCACAACATAGTTAGCAACATATGTCTAACGTTATACCAAACATGGACAGACATGGTGTCGATTGAAGAGTGCATAGCAATGCAAGTGAAACGTGCGTGACAACGCATGTAAGATATAGGGGGCATGACAATGCCAGTGAAATGTGCACAACAATGCAAGCAATGTGCATTACAATGCAGGATAAGTGCAACTTCAAAGCATGTTTGAAACAAAACGCTGAGTAAAGAAATCCAAGCTTCAAAGGGAGCAACTCAAACACGACCTTCGATTTACCTCTCAGAGGGGTCGCAACATACTCAAAAAGATACACTTTGCTCTTGGCGAGTAACGATGAGCCACGCGTCAAAGATTGGATTTGAAGTTCCCGCGGAGGCATTTCGCGCCGAAAAGTACACTTTGCTTGTACTTTCTCGAGAGCCAGGGACTCCAATCATCACCAAAATTTACAGGGAGAACAAAGGGACATTGGAGACCATGAAGGAGGACCACCGACCAACCAAAAGAGCCACCGACCAGTGTTTGTTCAAGGGGTGGTCGGCCTGCCAGAAAACCTGGTCGGCCGACCACTTTGCTAAATCCAGGGCAGTTTTGTCTTTTCACACGTGGATCTTTAAGTATACACATCCCAAACACTGTTGCTCACAACTCCAAGTCCGAAATCAGTCCCTCTTCCTTCCTAGACCATTTTCTCCCTCAGATCTACGCTTTATATGCGTTTTCCAACGCCCCAGGCAAAGTTGTTTCATGAAAACTTTCAGTTCTCTTTACTTTGAACCGGTTAAAATTTGATTTCGGAGCTTTTTTCTCCATTTTCACTGCTTGAGGTAAGTTTGACTCGAAATTTGAAACATTTTCTCGGGAGTTGACTTTTGTTGACTTTTTCCAATTTCGGCTCATTTTGCTCATTTTTACTCATTTTTGCAGATTTCTTCAAATGGCGGGTCATTTTCATCATGGTGGAGGTCCTCTAGGTGCCGGGGATGAGCCAGACATCATGTCCTTGCCTCCGAGAGTTCGGCCTTTCGATCCCGAGAGGTATCGTCCTCAGAAGCACATCCTACCTCCCGTCACTTTCTACCATTTTACTGATTTTGATCGACGAGCACCTGCAGATCTACTGCTACGGGAGCCGGAGTGTCACCTCTCTCACCAGGCACGAGAGGTACGTACTTCATTTTTACATTCTCTGCAATGTATTCTGCATTTCTTGTGCATTTTTTGTTTTCGCTATATATGTTCATCTGCTCATTCTGAACACATTCACACACCATTCAGTCCACCTGGCACACAGCTCATGTATAACCAGACTTTGCCCGTTTTAGCACACAGCTCACAACACAGAATTCTATTGAGTCGGCACACAGCTTGTTCTGAACACTCAGTCTATAACACAACATTCTGTTTGCATTTTGAACACACAGCTCAAGCACTTGAATTTCTGAACACGCAGCTCATGCTTTTGGTTGTGAACAAAGCCCACATCTTTGAAATCTGAACATGCAACTCAAACTTTTTGTCGTGAACACGCAGCCCACATTTTTGAAATCTGAACACACAGCTCAAACTTTTTGTCGTGAACACGTAGCCCACATTTTTGAAATCTGAACACACAGCTCAAACTTTTGATGGTGAACACACAGCCCACAGTTTTTGAAAGTTGAACACGCAGCCCAAAACCCTTGATGGTGAACACACAGCCCACAGTTTTTGAAAGTTGAACACGCAGCCCAAACCCTTGATAGTGAACACACAGCCCATAGTTTTTGAAAGTTAAACAAGCAGCCCAAACTCTTGATGGTGAACACATGGCCCACATTTTTTGAAAGTTGAACACGTAGCCCAAACCCTTGATGGTGAACACACAGCCCACAGTTTTTGAAAGTTAAACACGCAACCCAAACTCTTGATGGCGAACACATAGCCCACAATTTTTGAAAGTCGAACACGGAGCCCAAACTCTTGATGGTGAACACACAGCCCACAGTTTGTCAAAGTTGAATATGCAGCCCAAACTCTTGATGGCGAACACACAGCCCACAGTTTGTCAAAGTTGAACATGCAGCCCAAACTCTTGATGGCGAACACACAGCCCACAGTTTTTGAAAGTTGAACACGCAGCCCAAACTCTTGATGGTGAACACACAGCCCAAAGTTTTTGAAAGTTGAACACTCAGCCCAAACTTTTTTCTTTCTGAACACGTAGCTCATACTGAACACACAGTCCATTTACTTCATTTGCACGCAGCTCATTCATCTCATTCTGAAAACTAAATACATCTGTTAATTCTAAATGTAGGTATCTTCTCGTTCTATGCGAGGTTATGGCTTGATCATCGCTAGGGAGTGGTATGCGGAGCTCCCAGATACCGTTCATCATATGGTTGACGAGACAGGGTTTGGACCCTTCTGCGCGGGGCTATCACGTTACCCGGTGAGCAGGACCTTGATGGGGACACTTGTGGAGAGATGGTGGGACACCACCAACTCGTTCCACTTTTCGGTTACCGGGGATATGACGATGACCCCGTTTGACTTTACCATGCTGACTGGCCTTGATGTGGCCAGCCGACCGGTCCCCTATGACACAGACATGGACGAGTAGGAGACGGCTTGGATTCATCTGCTAGGAGCCTGCCCGCCGATTGACAGATCTTCAGGTAGAGTCTGGTACACCTGGTTTCCCGTGCAGTACAGGGGGACTGTGCCCGAGACTCTCGAGGAGATAGAGCAGTATGCTCGAGGGTTTTTTATGTTCCTCCTTAGGACCACTTTGTTCTCCAATAGGGGGAACACAGTTGGACTGTATATGCTTAGTGATTTAGTGGACCTATCACAGGTCAGCCAGTATGACTGGGGTGGCGCCAGCCTCGCTACCCTTTACTGTTACATGAGTGCGACCTCCCGCGGGCGGGGGAACATAGTTGGTGGCTGCTGGAGAGCCTGCGAGGTACTTTCTGTCCTCTTGATTTGCATTCCTATTTTTCATTAGTTGTACACTGCGCACGGCACACCTTACATTCGGTATTCTACATTCTACACTCAACATTCTGTATTCTCCATTCTGTATTCATATTATGCATTCAGCATTCTGTATTCTCTGTACATTCTGTATCCTGATGGCTATTGCCATGTTTTCCACAGATATGGGTTTACGCATACTTTTCGACGCTAGCCCCGGAGCTCGAGGTGGAGGTGCCTCTTGTGATTCCTTACTCTCACGTATTTAAGGGCCGGTACCGGCCTAGGGCTTGAGAGTCTCTGCCCTACCTGCGGCAGTTCTTTGATACAGTGTGGGCGACCGAGGTAATTCAGAACTCTCAGTTCTTCATGTTTTCAGCTTTGATTCATCTTGCATATTTACGATATCTAATCGGCTCATGCACTGGTTATCCGCAGATCACTTGGTAGCCCTGGGCGCTCTTGGGAGGAGATATCCGTTTCCGATTCCTTGGGGGTTGGGCCTCTTCTCTATACAGGACTTTATTTGAGGGGCCGGTTGGCAGGGCCTGGTTTCTGGGGGATCGCTTCATGCGTCAGACAATGGGCGTCCCTGACCAGAGTATCCCCTCAGCACCTCCAGAGGACATGCGGTCCACTGAGGGACTCAATCCCGAGGAGGTCGACATCGCTATGTTGGGTACTGATACGATTCTGCACACGGAGGAGGAGGAGTACGCGACTTACTGTCATACGTACCTGATGCCCCCACTGACAGGTATCCGTGCTCCTGCGAGGAGGGCTGCTAGTGCATCATCGTCAGCTCGAGCCCGGGCTACAGATGCTCCTTCGACTAGTAGGGTCGGCATATCGAGGAGTGGGGTTAGACAGATTCCCCCGATTCCCCCGACTTATCAGCACGCTGGGTGGCCAGATCTTCCGACCGAGTTGATAGGATGGCGATACGGGACATCTTACCTGATCCCATTGGAGCCTCCATTACCTGATCACCGATACGTCAGAGACCTTGACTCGCCACCGGTATGCTTTACAGTTTTGATTTATCACTCAGATATTTGGACATTCATTCATTCACTGATAACTTGCACTTGCATCTGCAGCCTCCCAGCGAGTATACTGAGGGGTTGCTCGGGTTGGTGGCCTCACTCGAGGGCATGGTCCTGCAGAGAGAGACGCAGCTGTTCATCGCTGCTGTTTCGGTACTTTTCAATTTTCTTGCATTTATCATACTTCTGATGACATGCTGAATTTGACCATTTCACTACATTGGTTGACTGTATGTGTAGAGCACATCTGGCACACACCACATTCATACACCGTATCTACATACACCCACTCTTTGTAGCTTTCTTGTCTCTGCATCTAGTATACATATTGGCTAATGTATTCAAATTATCTTCTTTTTCAGATGCCATCGCTACAGGCTGGGCCATCCCGGCCTTCTCGAGGAGCTGGGAGAGGGGATTCAACTCGCAGTCGAGGCAGGCGTAGGGCGCCTATCAAAGATGATAATGAGTCTAGCGAGGAGGAGGAGTTTGCGCATCCCCAGTCGGAGACATCCGCAGGTAGAGAGGAGGACTCTGGCTCCGGTTTTGAGAGTGGAGGTGATGCCGGGGAGGGTTCCAAGGACGGCAGCTCCGATTCAGATGACAGTGCAGAGGTTGCTCAGCCGAAGAGGACGAAGAGGGCCTCTCAGTATTGCGCATGATAGCACTGATGCAGATGTTCTTGCTTTATTTTCTTTTATTACTAGTAGTTGTAGCACATTAGCTTTTAGGCAGTTTTATTTTCTTTAAAAATTGTACCCTGTTGTAAACTGTTGTAACAAAAGAAGCTCTAATGGAATAAAACAGCTTTTTGTTTAAAAGTGTTGTATTTTGTATTCTTAGCATCGCATCGTATCGCATCATTTAGCACAAAAATGAGATTAAATGGAAATTAAGCACCGTGTATTGCTAAGTCAGGTAGTGAACCAACACAACAAACTAAACAACTTAACTTACTAAGAAACAACAAAACCTTAGCAAGTTTACAACTCGATAAGCAAAACACGACAATGTTGATTAAACAAAGAGTAACAACTCGATGCACAAAACTCGACGACTCGATAAACAAACTTAATAACTCGATAAACAAAACTTAACAACTCGATAAGCAAAACTTAACAACTCGATAAGAAAAACTCAACAACAACTCGATGAGCAAACGCATTTCTGACAAACCGGGCGACAGAATGCGTCCGAAACAGAGGTAAACACGGATCTTTAACACTCCCAACGCATGGAAAGGCTAGGAGCTCTCCTCTAGAGGCTAGGAAAATGCCAAAACCCAACTTTCCTCCATGGCCGACCACCAGAGAAAGATGGCCGACCAGCTTTCTGCCTTGGAGACCAATGGGGTGGTCGGCCAACCAGAAAAATTGGTTGCCCGACCAGAAAAACTAGTCGGCCGACCACTTGGCCCGGCGACCTCCAGATTTTTGACATGTGTCTCCCGAACAGTGCCTTATCCTCTATAAAAGTTCCAGCTTCATGTTTATTTCATTCCATCTCTGTTTTGCATCAAAATGGAGGCATTTCTCATCCAAAATCTCACAGCATGTATTGCTGCCTTAGACGGCTCAGAAAAGTTGAACTTCCGGGGCTTCAGCATCAATGCACTATTCACGCAGAGTCGCACTCCGCTGCATCTTCTGTTCCTCCATGCCACGGCAAAGTTTTGGAATCCAGTAAAACATGTCTTTAGCTTTGGCAGGTAAGAGGTGTGTCCTACCTTCGAAGATTTCCAAGCTTTGATGGAATCCGAGCGCAACAAAGAAATCTTACCCCAACTTTGCTTCGGCCACGCCCAAGCCTTAGGGCGAATGTGTGGGCTCACTATGCACGAAGCTCAATCTTTGATTTGTGACGGAATGCTGGATATTCCGAGTTTGATTTGTCGGTTTTCCGATGCCGGTGACCGCGGTGACCATCATTGGCAAGGCTTTCGGCGACATGCCCTTTGTTTGTGCATGCTATCTCATGTCTTGCTTGCCTCAGGCTCCGGAGGATCTAGTGTCTGGTTGATCGAGGTTGCCCAAGGCTTAAGGGAGGGCAAAAGTTGCATTGCCATGTCATTGGCCGAGACATTGATGGGCTTGGATGTTTTTCATTGCCGAGAGACGACCAGATTTACGGGGAGTCCACTATTGCTACAGGTAATGTTTCCCACCCTATCTCGCATATATATTGCTTACATCACTCGGCCCTCAAGCTCGATTTTTCTCACAAAGGCCTTTTCTCACTTTTCTCTCATCGTACATCTCTCTATTCTTTAATCTCTCATTTTTCATCCCCTCCCCAGGTGTGGTTGATGGATAAGTTGCAGGTTGTGGACTCTTGCCCAGCATACTCTGTTCGCGGCTATTTCTTCCGACGACGTCTAGTCGATGCCCTTGATGAGGGATGGTGGTTCGACTGGATGTGTAATTTGTCCGCAGACCGTATTGCTTGGCATTGTCCTTGGCTCAATTTACCGGCAATAAGCTACACCATGTCCCGACAGGCCGGGATTCAGTTGATTGGCCTGACACACTGCGTGTTCTACTTTCCTTTCCGATTCCAGCGCTAGTTCAGTCATGATCAGATTTGCCCCGCAGAGGGGATAGAGTATCCAGCTGCATTTTCGGTCCAAGGCGCACAGCTTGCTCTGTATGCTACAGCATGGAGAACAAGAGAACTTCTGGCCCCCGCTGCCACTTTCAGTTGCACCTTATCTGATGAGTACATAGATTGGCTCAATGAAGAGGCGCAGATTGGACCCAGCTTGGCATCAGAAGCGTCGACTAGCTCTAGAAGGGGACGCAGGAACACCTGACTATGCCCTGGATTTATTTGTTTTAATCAGAACTTTTAAGTTTTCTTTATGAATGTATTGAAAACCAACTTCAATTTTGTATGCAAGAGCAGGAGAACTCTGTATTAAATCAATAAAGTTGAAGGTTGTGGTACTGAAAATTTCCCGCTTGGTCCAAAAATGGTCTAAGTTGTAAAAAGATTAATTTGAGCAAAATTAACTTTTATTAAAACTTTTCAAAATCATTTTCAATATGGATCAGAACTGGACACGCCTGAGATCTGTCACTGAGATGCACAACCCCGGATCCATACAACAGGAAAGTTGCCCCTAGTCTGAATAGCACTGCACCGGAGATCACGACCGAGCTTTTGAATGCTGAATAGACAAAGATGACCGAGATGATCAGATGGACAAAGTTGATTGGGGAAAAGTTTATGGCTAGACTTCAAGATGAAGTTGCCTACGTATCCCAAACATGGGAATCAAGCCTTACGTAGTTCGGCTCAGGTTCACTCATGTATTAACCCTCACCTTTTACGCTCTAACTTTTGCCAAGGCCACCCTTTGCGGGTTTTCAACCTTGCGAGCTCAATTTTTATAATTTCAAATTTTATGTGCTCTAACTTTTGCCTAGGTTGCCCTTTCGGGTTTTCAACCTAGCGAGCCTCTCAGGGGTAATATTTCTTCAACTTGTCCATGTTGATCGGCTGTGAGAACTCTAGGCCATCGAGGTCCATCAGAACGACAACTCCTCCCGACCAAATAGACTTAACGATGTAGGGACCAGTCCAATTTGGTCTGAACTTGTCCCTAGGGTCATGGATGGGAGCTCGGTTGTCTTTGAGTACCAAATCTCATTCCTTCAAATTTCTGGACTTAACCTTCTTGTTGAAAGCCTTGGCGATTCTGCATTGATAACCTTGAACATGGTATAGTGCTTTCAGTCTTCGTTCATCAAAGAGCATGAGTTCCTCAAATCTGCTCTGCTGCCAATCTGCCTCAACTATCTGACACTCAGCCAATACTCGTAATGACGGAACTTCAATTTCGATAAGTAGAACGGCCTCTATCCCATGAACCAATGAATACGGAGTCGCTCCAGTAGAAGTTCTAATCGAAGTCCGGTAGCCCCATAGAGCAAATGGCAGCTTATCTGGCCAGTCCCGTTAGGTTTCCATCATCTTCTATAAAATGCGCTTGATGTTCTTGTTGGCGGTCTCAACTGCTCCGTTGGTCTGTGGCCGATATGTAGATGACTTGTGAAAAGCCACGTTGTATTTCTCCAACAAGTCAATCACTTCCTTCTTTAAGTGGGAACCATTATCTGAAATGATCTCGTTCGGGACCCCATAGCGACAGATGATGTTGTTTCTGATAAACTTTGTAACGTGCGACGCCTTCAACACCGCATAAGATTGGGCCTCAACCCACTTTATGAAATAGTCTATCACGACCAGAATGAACTCGTGCCCATTGGACCCCTTCGGGGTGACAGCCCCGATCACATCGATTTCCCAAACTGAAAATGGCCATGGCGAAGTCATATTGTACAGCTTCGACGGCGGGGTATTCATGCGGTTTTCTTGGATCTGACATTTGTGGCATCGCCGAACAAAACCGATACAATCCTCCTCCATGGTGGACCAGTAGTAACCCTGTCTGAGGATTTTCCGGACCAGCATCACCCTGTTCATATGCGCTCCGCATTCTCCTCCATGGATGGCCTCCATTATGCGCTTCGACTCTTCAGCCTCAACACACAGCTTATGCATTCCCAGATGACCTCTCTTATACAGCTTACCTCCGCAGATGATGAACTGAGTAGCCATTCTTCTGATTGCCCTTTTATTCTTAGCATTTGCCCCTGGTGGATATGCTTCTTTCTCCAAGAAATTCCAAACATCATAATACCAGGGATTCTCATCTTGAACCTCTTCCATGGCAACAATTAGCTCGTATGCCGACACAAATTTCTGGTCAATGATGATTGGACGCATCCGGACTCCAAAAGGGATGTCTATCATAGAGGATAGAGTTGCTAGTGAATCTGCGAACCTTTTGTTCTCTCTTAGTAGATGAGCGAAGTTCAACTTCTCAAACCGAGGAATCAACAAGTCCAAGGTCTGGTGGTAGATTCTCATCTTTTCTTCTTTGACTTTCCAATCTTCCTTTGCTTGAGATACAACCAGGTTGGAGTCTCCGATGACGTCCAACCGTTTTGCCCCTAGTTCTAGGGCGGCTTCTAAACCAGCAATGCATGCTTCATACTCTACTTCGTTGTTCGAGACTTTGAGCCGGAGTTTAAATGCTAGAGGGATATGGGAATTGTCGGATGCTATCAGCAACACCCCTATCCCATACCTGTATTGGTTTGACGCTCCATCAAAGTACATCGTCCAAGTTTCATCTTCGATATGCAAAATGGCCTCATCTGGGAATAAGTACTCAAGTGCTTCATCTCCCTCCACTGGGTGATCGGCTAGGAACTCCGCTACCGCTCTCCCCTTTATTGACTTGCAAGTCACATACTTCAAATCGAATTCGAAAAACAGAAGCAACCAACGGGCTAGCCTACCCGTAAGTGCTGGTTTCTCGAAAAGATATTTAATGGGATCTAATCTTGAAACCAACATTGCGGAGTGGCCTAACAGGTAGTGCCGCAGCTTCCTGGTGGCCCATACCAAGGCAAAGCAAGCCTTCTCCAGCGGAGTGTAGCGGGTCTCGTATTCCAACATCATTTTGCTCAAGTAGTAGATAGCTCTCTCCACCTTGTCCTCGGACTCTTGCACAAGCATACAGCCTATCGTAGTTTTAGTCACTGAAAGGTACAAAATAAACGTTTCCTCAGTTCAGGTGGCGACAACACAGGTGGGTTCTGTAAGTATTCCTTGATCTGTTCAAAAACAGCTTAGCATCGGCCGTCCCATTAGAACTTCTTTCCTTTCTTCAAGAGACCAAAAAGTGGTTCACAAGTCAAGGTTAATTTTGAGATAAACCATCTTATGAATTGCACTTTACCCAGAAAGCCTCTCACCTCCTTTTCAGTCCTTGGTGGTGGTATTTCTAAGATGGCCTTGATTTTGGAAAGGTCGACTTCGATACCTCTCTGTGTAATCAAGAACCCTAACATCTTCCCTGCTGTAACACCGAACGTACACTTCTGAGAATTCAGCCGCAACCGAAATTCTCTGATCCTTTGGAAAAACTTTTGCAAAGCGGTGTAGTGGCCCTCTCTTTCTTTGGACTTGACAATCATGTCGTCCACGTACACCTCTACTTCTTTATGGATCATGTCGTGCAATATTGTGGTCCCGGCCCGTTGATATGGAGCTCCAGCATTCTTTAACCCAAATGGCATCACCCTATAGCAATAAGTCCCCTACTGAGTGGTGAAAGCAGTCTTCTCCAGGTCTTCAGGGGCCATCACAATCTGGTTGTAGCCCGAAAAGCCATCCATGAACGAAAGCAAAACATGCCCCGTTGTGAAGTCCACTAACTCATCGATATGCAGTAAAGGAAAGTTGTCCTTCAGACTGGCTCTGTTCAGATCCCTGAAATCCACGCATATCCAGATCTTGTCATCCTTCTTTGGCACCGGAACGATGTTGGCCAACCAAGTCGGGTACTCAGATACCAGAAGGAACCCTGCGTCAATTTGTTTGGTGACCTCTTCTTTAATCTTGAGAGCCCAGTCCAGGCGGATCCTTCTGAGTTTCTGTTTAACAGGTCGGGCCTCGGGGTGAAGAAGGATCCGGTGCTGTACAATCTCAGGATCGATTCCAGGCATGTCTTCGTAGGACCACGCGAAAACATCTTTGAAATCTTTTAGTAAAGCGACTAAGCGCTCGCATTCCTCTGAAGACAACGTGGACCCGATCTGGACCAGCCACGGATCCTTCTCAGTACCAATATTAACTGTAGTGATTTCATCAACCAAGGGTTTAACAAATCTCTCCTACTCTTGATCAATTAAACGTTGTAAAACCGGAGGAATTTCTTCCTCGTCATTTTCATCAAAATTTTGAAAGTCCTGATTAATACAATAAATCAAAGGCACAGAAAAGTACTCAGAAACCACAACCATTCCATTCTCATTAATTACTTCCAAATCATCCGATTCCTCTGTTACAACAGACTCAAAAGAGAAAGAAAAAGACGACCTAGACAGGACTGTGGCATCCGGGTTGTCAACCCTTGGAATACCGGATTCAGACTCAGACGAGCTGGAACCTAATTCCGACTCACAAGACTCAGTGGAATCAGATTCTGACTCACTACCTGACCCGATGCTGCTTGATAAAAACCCCTCCTCGTACTGCCAAATGAGGGAGGGTGCGATGGATGCATCCAAAATGTTTGAAGGTGGGCTCGCAGCCATTTTATTCGTGATCATGGACACTGAGACCCCCAAGCACTTCTGTGTGATCAGAGGATCTGAAAGTAGACAAACCAGTGCTACCCCCATTTCAATCTCGGTGTTCTCAGAATCTTCTTTCCCACACTGCTCAACTTCAACTGATGGGTCTGTATGCTCCTCGGCAACATCATCCCCGGATAACAGCAGGTCAAAAAAGATCTCAAACCCTGGCAAACGACGCTTCTCTGCGTTCAACCATGGCTCTGGGAAGCTACAGAATGGAAAATCCTCCCCCTTCCGAACAAAGCGTCCGTTTAGGGTACCCTGGATGGGTCGGTGTATCAGCTCATAAGGCTTCCCTGCCTGCTTTGTTCTAGCTCTCCCAGCCATCTCCTTGCCTTTCCTCACCCAGTCCTCTTTGGTGGGCAGATAACCCAAGCCAAAGGTATGTGGGTTGTACGCACTTCGACTGATGTTGCGATGCCCTTCCGGCCACTTCTTCCTAATCCCATCCCGGGGATGTGCTAGAGTTTATTCATGAGGTACACTGACTGTGCACTGACATACACCCCCTCATCAACAGCTAAGATGTTCTGTATGACCCGAGCTTCAGCTAGGGTAAAACCTGATAAGAACACATCCTCCGTGCCATGCTCGATTTCCAAAATCGGTGTAGACACTTCTGGCGGCGGATGGATCGACGAATTCCCAAAAACAATAGCTAGCCCCTTCCCGTGAGGGTATTTCAACATCTGATGCAAGGTGGAAGAGACTGCCTTTACCTGGTGCAACCACGGCCGCCCCAAGAGTAGATTAAAGGTTGCGGGAACGTCCAAGACATGAAAGTCAATCCCGTGTTGTCCTGGACCAAACTGAGTCTGAATTTTCACAATCCCCATCACCTCTCTGCTTGTGTTATCATATGCCCTTATCGCCTGGGCTGTGGGCACAAAGTCCGCGGGCTTCAACCCGATTGCATATGTCGTCCTTGACGGCCACACGTTAATAGCGGATCCTGTGTCGACAAGAACCACTAGTATCCATTTGCTTCTATATTCCACAGGGATGTAGAGCGGTTTGTTATGATTCGCGCCCTCAGGCGGTAGTTCCTTGTCAGAAAAGGTCAACATCGAGGAAACCCCTCCCGAAAAAACCAATCCTACCAGCTGTTCAGGTGTGGTGTCTATTGAGAGTTTGGCCTTGTCCATTGCCGATAGGATAGCTTGTCTATGGACACGTGAAGCCATAAGCAGTCCCCAGATGGCGATGTCTGATTGTATCTTTTTCAACTGCTTTAGCACGGCCTCTTCTTCAAGTAGCTTCTCTTTTTGCTTCACCGACTCCTTGTCCTTTCTGGACGCCTCTGGTTGGTCTAGGTGTGGGGGCTTGAAATACCGCCCACTCCTACTCATATGGTCAACTTCACCAATGTACCAAGTATCATCCGGTTTATTGTTTCCCCAATCCTCATCCGTATGGGCAAGACATAGATCATCGTCCTCCCACCACATTCCATCGGCAGCCGACAGACACCTGTCTGGCTCCGTTACCACTGTCCTTGTACTCACGGTACCTTCTGTCCATGTGCTCACAGCACCCTCTGTTCTTCTGCACACAGCACGTTCAGTCCCCACAAGGGCCTTGGCTTTTCTGGCTCTCTCAAAGTCTTCGATTCCTTCTTGCTCCATCTGCGTCAGTACAGTTTGCTGTTCAACATTCCCTGTATTCAAAATACCTAAATCCCGAGCGAAATTCTTGGCACCGGTGCTCTCCAGTGATGCATTTTGATCACTGGCCCTTCCTGCCACAACTGATGTCCTTGTCTCCGACAGGCCCTGTTCTAGCTGAGATTCTTCAACAACATCTGGTTGGTCATCAAGCCACCCTGTAACCTCTGTTGACTCCTCAAAATCAAACCAGTTGACTGTCATGTCTCCCGGATCTTGTTCGTTGAAAAACTGAAGGTTAGTAATGTCCTCTTCCAAATCCGCGAAGTCATCTAGCCCCTATATTACACAAAGTTCTGCCCCTGCTGGCAGTTTCAAATTCGGCCTATCCTGACCTGCTGATACAATGTAGCCGCTCAGATCATATCCCGCTCAGCAAAGCTCCCCAATTCCTCAGTCCCTGAATCCACTGTACCACTTTCCTCCGAAATCATCCCTATTCTGTCTTCGACAGCCACCACCATTGGTTCAGGTTGGGTTCGGGAGATGTCCAACATGCACAAGTCAGTGCTGTCAAGAAGGAACACCTCCGGCTTGGGTAGGTGAGATGTGGTGATATATATGCTGGGGTCATATGACATGACCCTGGTCTGGATAAAGTTGATGCGCTTGGGAGGTGGAGCTTGGTTGTGTGGTGGGAGAGGGTTAGTTGTGACATTCAGCTTCTCCGGAGGCACGATCACCCTGTTATCGACGAGATCTTGAATCTCATGACGCAATCTAAAGCAATGGTCGGTGTCGCAATATTTGGCTGGATTATGGGAGGGGGGAGTGTTTCTGGCAATGGCCGCGGCTCCAAGGGCTTCAAGTGCCTTTTCCTGATTAAAACCCCAAAAGCTTTGGACAGGGTCATATATAGTGGAGTGAAGGTTCTTTGGCCTCGAGGTGGGTACTTGGTTGTTTGTGAGTTGCTACCAGACGCACTGGTGAATGGCGTAGCTACAAGGGCTCTAGGGGGTGTGGTGGTGACCATGCTTACTTCTGAAGCTCTGGCAGTTGCAGCATTGCTTGTGCCTGTATTGGTGTTGCGGTTGAAGGTTTTCTGGGGTTGCTCTCTGGCTTGGTCAATCAGACCCTGTTTCATAGCATCCTCAATTTGTACCCCCATCTCATGTAACTCTGAAAAGGTGGGGAAGGGGAGAACAATCATTTTCTACATAAGCTTGGGCTAGAGATTGCGCACAATCATTCGAATTTGATCTTTGTCAGTGGGCCTGGTGGTCATCATTGAGGCCTTGGCCCTCTGCCGGGTTACGAAGTCGAAAAAACTCTCCTTAAGCTCCTGCCTAGTTGTCTCAAGATCACGGGTTGTGATCTCGATCTGTGTATTATAGGAGTACTGAGCGACAAAAGCCTCGGCCATCTCATCCCATTTCCTCTTAACATCGTCTTCCAATTTTGCGCACCAGATGGCCGCCACACCCAACAGGGTCCGGCCGAATAAAGAAAGCTTCTGTAATCTGGTGAGGCCCATCGGCTTTAGTATGTCTGAAAACAGTCGTAAGTGCACCATGAGATCCCCGGACCCGTCAAAGCAGTCAATATGTGCATCTTAAACCGGTCTGGCAGCGTCACGGCCGCATCGGTATACCCATCCTCGATGTCCGGAATAGACTTCACACCTTGGAATTTCTTGAACAACTTTTCAAGCTTGCTCAGTTTTAATGCTGTGGGGTCCACCTCGAATTCGAAGGGAGAATCCGATTGATTGATAGGCGTGGGTGCCTTGGATAGTTGAGGTGGAATCGGGGGGTAGAGGTGGCCCCGTTAGGATGTCTGTATCCTCCTGGACATTTTGAACATTCGATGTCTCCCCTGGTGCTGGGACTCTTGGTGGGGGAGGAGCTTGGTGTGAAGCTGATGCTTCGGCTTGCTACTATAGCCGGGTAATTAGCTATGCCTATTGGGCCATGACGACGGCCTGCTCTTTGGCAAATTCTGCTTGACAAGCAGCGTCCTCCTACATGGTTTTCATGCTCTCCGGGAGCTGACGCATCATTTCCTCCATTCCTGCCACTGTACTGCCCTGATCTAACTGAACTGCCGGTGTATTTGCCTCTGCAATAGACTTGAAAATCTCAACCTGACTGCTCAAGGACCACTGACCTGGCAACCTCGGTACTGATACTCTGTGCCTCACTGACCTCTGTCTAGCAACCGGGGTAAAGAGTAGAACACTGGTTGTCCGTCTATCAGATCCTCAGATCGATAGAGTCAGCAACCTCTAGTCTAGAGTGCTTGGGGAATATCTACTTGGTCGGAAGCAATTGTGCTAAACTACCTAGCAAAAAGGTAAATAAAGCATAATAAGGAAATAAACAACCAGAAAAACGGACAGCATAACGGCTTAATTAAACGCAACACACAATTGGCATTTGTAAGCTGAATACACTGTTCTCAACTACTGATCATTGTTCCCAAATTACTGCCCCAAATCTGAATCTGATACCCACAGGTAAAACTGATCCCCAAATACTAATACTAATGCCCGCAGACTTGATACCCAGACTTACAAACTAATACATGCATTCCTGTAGAGACACGCTCTAACAGCATATAGCAAGCAAGTGAGAGCCAAAACACCCCTATGTTGGGGTAGGGTTTCCCTGTCCTATTTTCATCAAGCACTAGGGTTTCACTACGCACACAGCGGTTTCAAACAACCTATAATCGGGTAAGCAACCTGTCCTAGATTAGAATGGTCACTATATATTCCGAATATACACTAGGTCGAATGGTCAAAAAAATGGTGCCTTGATAAAATCGGGGTTTGTGTTCCCATCGTGGCAGAGCCCGTAACCGGTCAGCCTTATGGTACACTTCTCAATGCGAGCCTCCGACAAACTGTTCAGGAATAGCAGACGGCAAACACTGTGTCCTAGGCGTACCAATGCACATGCAATGCAAAGAAACACATAAGTGTAGTCAAAATAAGATATCATAAGTTCGAGTCAAGTTCTCTAAATCCCCAGCGGAGTCGCCAGAAACTGTAGACGTCCCCGAACGTCCTGGGAGAAATCTCATTTTGTTCATTGGGCTTACTACAGTTCAAACTCAAATGTCACAATTTTGAATCTAATCCCGCAAAGTGCAATGCGAGACCGATAAATCACGAAAGAGTCTAAATCCGGCAAATCATTTTGAAAAATAGATTTTTAGAAAGAAGTGCCAAACATGGACTGCTTTGCCAGATACAGAGTCGCCACCTAAATATTTTATTTTGGAGAAATTTAGAAAACCCTGACTCGTGCCTAAGGCCACGTCTCCGTCATCACCAAAGTTTCCTCGGCTCGGGAACTTGGGTATGATTGGGGAAGGTCATTTCATGAGCACCCCCGCTCGTCCGATCAAAGATCGACCACTACTAAGCATGATATCTTGTTTTTGAAAACAAATGTGCTCTTATTCCAGTTTATTAGCCTAGAATTACTATGTGATGCACACAGCATACAAGTATAGACTGGATTGCCTAAGTTGGAACAAATCATCGCATATCCGTTTGTTTTGAAAATGGTTTGAAGTTTGCTACTCGCAAGTAGGCTAAAACACAGGTTTCGACGAATTATTTCAACTCAAGCAACCCAACCTTCACCCACAGGCATTTAGGCAGTTATATCACATAAGCACATAGCCTCATGGTAAGCATGCTATCATGGCAGTCACTCACACACATGCAAGGATGCTAAAGCATAAACACTTACCGAGTACTCTGAGCCAAAGAAAGAAGCTAATAAAAATCATGTATGAATCCTAACTATGCTAAGAATGCCTAATGCAACACATGCAAAAATGCAACTACAATAGACTCGGCTATTCTAAGATGGCATATGAGATGCAACAATCGATACATGTATTCAACTTGGAATTGAAATACAATACAGTTAGCATGATGCGCCGAGCCCGGTGCATGCAAGACAGATGAATGGATGCAATCATGCGAGCATAAGGATGCTAATTGAAACGTGCCCTCAAACTAACCATCATAAGCTGGTAAATAAAATGGAGAAAGACGTGGGGTTAGAAGACATACATCACATACACGCACACTTATTACAACATTGCCCTCTCTCAGAGGGTCCGAATGAATGATACACAACCAACTAGCTAATCTAAGCTAATTAAACTAATTATTACACAACCCAAATGAATAACGAATTACAGTTAATTATTACACAACACTAGCTAATTAACAAATTAAACTAAGAAAGCAAATAAATTAGCATGTAAGCTACATGAAATGGACTGCCTCAGCTCTGTTCCGAATGATAAAGGATGTATGCATGCTCGAGTCGCCTTGTCGGGAAATCCATCGCGATGCCTCGACTTGCCTTTGTTTGCAATTGACCTCAGAACATTACACAAGGCTCCAGAAGGCTGAAACTCCACCCTGGGAATCTGTGGGAAGGCTGCCGACCAGCTATTGGCCTGGAGACCACCTGCCGACCACTTTTTGTGGGAGAAACCAAAAGGGGTGGTCGGCCTGCCAGAAACGCTGGTCGGCCGACCAATTTCTGCCTCTGGTTCCTGGTTTTCTGCATCAAGGAACAAAAGAGAGGCATGGCAAGGTATTTTCAACATGTGTGTGCACGACCACTCTCCCTATCATTTTACATGCTCAAGGGAGTGTGGGTATCGATTCTCGGGCCACCAATTATGCATCTCGATGCATGATGGCCGAGAAACCGAATTCCACAACTTAAGATAGAATGAATGCACATATGAACACATAAATGCCTAAACTCCATCATGTGTGGTCAAGAGTGTCGGCGACCGGGAATCGAGGCACATTTCGTCACTTTAAGTACGAAATGTCCCTCATTTCCCGTTTTCGGACTAACTCCTATTCCGAACACAATATAACCCAAACTTGGAAATGCAATGCAACTATGCAAACAAGAACATGGCATACACAATGCAATGCACTATGATTAACTACAGTGCAATGCACGTAAGCATAATGGAATGCAACATAAGTATGCAAACATGCAATGCAAGGGACAAGCATGCAACAACATGACCAAACCACCAATGCCAATAGCATGCATGCTCAATGCAAAGCAACATAAACAACCTATCAATGCTAATGGCATGCTACAATATGCAATACAACAATGCAAACAACATGGCATACACAATGCAATGGCTAATCATGGCATACTCAATGCGAAATGGACTTAAAACAAAATGAGTGGGCCTCAGCCACACTCAAGTCAGTGGCCAATATGATGAAAATGAGGCAACAAGGTACATGCAAACATGCACAAGTGCAAGGGACCAAACCTAAGGAACAAAGTGCAACTCTACCAAAGCATGACAAGGATGAAATATGGCATACAATGACACATGTTTTAGCTCTAAAATGACATACAAGATGGTCCCGAATCATGGAAACAACTGACCCGGTGCATGTTGGATGGCACACTTACCGAAACTAGTGAAGTGCATTACACTAGAGGTATGCAAAACGATACCCAAATGACCAAACCAAACCCAAAAAGTTCCTATGCAGACCCAAAATAGTGGCAAATTGAACTAAAATGACGGCTTGCAATGCACAAAAATAAAGCTCATGCTATAGCCCAAAAATGAGGCACACAAGCACAACTCTCAAACGCATTTAAAGAGTGGAAACATGGGAATATGGCACAAGTATAAGCTTTGAAATAACATGTTCAATGATGCCAAAACATGAAAACAACTCAGGTTAAGCATGCAAGAGGCTTCAAAACTCAAAGCTAGGCAAGGGTATTACACTACAAGTATGCATGGCAAGCATCATTCGACCATGGGACCTCAAAACAGAGCTAAGGCAGCCCAAATCATGGATACAATCAGTTTAGAACATAGCCAAAATATGCTAGAATCAAGGGCCAAAACAACATGCAATGTGAGCAGGAGAACATGGATTACACTACAAGCATATGAAGCATTCAAGAGGCCACTAAACCAGCAAAATTCAAAGACATGACATGCCAAATAAAGCCCAAAAACCCACTGAAACATGATCAATGCATGCAAGAATGACATGCTCCTTTGATAGGCTATAAGAGGGGTTATTCTACACATGCAAGAGACACACCCAAGGTGACAAAACCAACTCTGGACAGAGCCTAGGAAGGCCCTAAAAGTCACTGAAAATGCCCTGAAACAAGGCTTGGAGGTGTGCAAATGGAGGCTCCTTTGAAAGGCCAAATATGCAAACAAACAAGGCCAAAAGAGAGAGGGTCTCCCCTCTCTGATTTTGGCCCTCAAAATAGCATGCCAACCACTAAAAATCCACTGGATTTCAGTGGCTAAAAGTCCAAGCGAAGGTCAACACAAAGGCCTTAAGGCATGGCACAAAACAAGACTAAATGAAGCATGTAAGAGGGTAGATGACCTCCAACAGGGAAATGGCCTTAAACAAACACGAAAAGGACCTCAAGTTGATGGTGGAAATTTTAAGCTATGAGATGGTGTGCAAAGGGCCAAGAATCACACACTTTGAGACCAAATAAAGAGAGATATAGAGAGGGATAAGTCTTTTGCCTTAGACAAATTTCTGAACCTGTGCAAAGGAAGAGGAGGGCCTCTCTTATAGAGATACAAGGCCAAAGCTTCTCAAAGAAGCTAAAAACCAAGGCCAAAGATCCTCCATACACGTGTATGGAGGATGCAGTCTGTGCCTTCCAGCTGGTACAGCTAGAAACAACTCACAGAGACAAGACTGAGAGACGCAAGTCGACCAATTCAGGTGGTCGGCTGACCACTTCCCCTGGTCGGCCGACCAGTTCAAAAGGTTCAAGTGGTCGGCAGCCCTATTTGATGGTCTCCACATTGAATGCAAACTAGTGATATCGTGGAAGACCAGTAAATGTGGCTCAAAGACCAAGGAAACCAGCTTCCTAACAAGAAAATCGGCTGGTGGGAGAAAAGTGGTCTCCAAGGAGAAAAGGTGGTCTCCTACCCTTGTACCACCTCCCAAACAATGAAAACAAGGTCCATGCCAAAAATGAACCAAGACGGATGCAAAATGAGGGTTTGGGGGTCAAAACGCGCAGTCGGGTGCCCCGAAAACAAGCTGTTAAGCATCAAAAGTGGCGCGCGACCACAAAGGTGGTCTCCCGGGCCACAGTGTCCCTCTAGAGAGAGGAGGCAAGGTGTGTGCCAAAAATTGTGTCAAATGGAGAATGTTAAGCGGTCCCGAACCGAGGCGCGCAACCGACGACCCCGAAAATCGAAAATTGGTCTCCAAACGGGAACAGTGGCCTGTGACCACGAAAAGTAGCCTACGGCCACTGAGAGATGGTTTACAAGACCTCTCCCTCCCTTCGGGAAGAGAAAACAAGACCTGATTCGCAAACCGAAGCAAAGCACAAAAGGGTCTCGAGGCCCGGAGGTAAGGCTCTCAGCCGAAACTCTGAAACCTCAGAACGAGCACAACATGCGCAATCACCGAGCGCTCAATTGATGACGTCTGAGTCTTAAGGTCAGTCAAAAATGGGGTGTCTACAGTTGCCTCTCTTTGACAGAACTCGAAAGATATACGTGACGGTAGTGAATGTCAAAGCCTAGAGATGACCCATTTTTGACAAGGCCAAAGACTTAGACAAACAGGAGGGATAAGCAAGAGATGTGCCCGCAGGCAGGGGCAAAATGCAAAACGATATGCACAATGCCGAATTGTCGAGTGCTATCAGCAACACTCCTATCCCATAACCGTACTGATTAGACGCTCCGTCAAAGTACATAGTCTAAATCTCTTCTTCGACCAGCAGAATGGCCTCATCCGGGAATAGATACTCTACTGCTTCATCTCCCTTCACTAGGTGATCGGCTAGGAACTCCGCTACTTCTCTCCCTTTCACAGACTTGCGAGTCATGTACTTCAAATCAAATTCGGAGAGAAGAAGCAACCAACGGGCTAGCCTACCTGCAAGCGCTGGTTTCTCGAAGAGATATTTGACGAGATCTAATCTCAAAACCAGAATTACGGAGTGACCTAACAGGTAGTGCCTTAACTTCCTGGTAGCCCATACCAAGGCCAAGCAAGCCTTCTCCAGCGGAGTGTAACGGCTCTCATATTCCATCATATTCTTCCTCAGGTAATAGATGGCCTTCTCCACTCTATCCTTAGATTCTTGTGGAAGCGTGTAGCCTAGTGTCGTGTCAGTTACTGACAAATATAAAATCAACGGCTTTCCTGACTCTAGTGGTAACAACACGGTGATGTAGACACCCCATTTTTGACCAACCTTAAGACTTTGATGTCATCGATTGTGGACTCGATGATTGCGCATGTTTGTGCTTGTTTTGGGCGCCTAAGGGCCTCGGCTGAGTGCTTTGTCTTTGAGCCTCTTAACACTTTGTGTTTTGGTGTTGGTTTTTGGGCCAAACCTTGAGCCCTCTTGCCTGAGGGAGGGGAAGGGCTTGCCGGCCACTTTTCTCTCCTGTAGGGCACTTGGAGTGGCCAACCAGCTAGTGAAGGTGGCCGGTCGACCACCTTAACTGGCCGGTGGCCAATTTTTCTCCTTTTTAGATATTTTCAAATATTTTGAGCTAGCTGTTGCTCACTGAAACTCATCTAGAGCAAGCTTTTTGCTTGCTTGCTCTATATAAGGGGAGGTCCCTCCCCCTTTGGAAGGGTTCACAAAATTCAGAGCTGAAATATCTCTCCCTCTCTCTCTCTAGAATTCTCACTCTCTCTATATTGTGCTATATTGAGCTTAAAAGTGTGTTTTCTTCACATATTTGCACTAAGACACCTAGTCAAACACATTTATTTTGGAGCTGAGGTCCATTGAAGCTTGTTTTGAGGTCTTAGACTTTGTTTTGCCTCAGAATTATTGTTGTCTTGCTGCTGTTCTTCAAGGGTGAGTATCTCCCTCTTTTAAGCTTATTTTTGTACACAATCTTGGCCACCTTTGCATGTTCTTTTAGGCCTACTTGTCAACTACAAAAACCTCTATTTTGAAGTGATTAAAATGGTGGTTTGAGGCCTTGTTAGAGTTAGGGGTGATCCAACCTCTTTTATTGCTTATTTGCTAAGCTTTTGGGCCATCCTTTAAAGCTTTTGAAACCATCTCCTTTTGGCCCTTTAACCACTGAATTCCAGAGGAATTTCAGTTGTGGAAAGGTGGTTTTGAGGTCCAAAATAGGAGGGGGTGGTCCCATCTCCTCTTGTCTTACTTGCATGTGTTAGTGGCCTACCAAATGAGCATGTGTTTCTTCCCTTTTGAAGCTTAGTACCAGCATGTTTTGGTGACTTTTTGGACCTGCTCTAACTCTGTTTTAGGCTGGTTTAGTCATTGGTTGCTTGCTTCTTACACTCTTAGTGTAATCTTGCTTAATAGCTTTGAGTGCCTAAAGAGTTAGTCCATCATTCTAGCATGTATTAGCTCTATCTCAGCATGTTTTTACTAATATCTTGGCATGCTTTAACTCTGTTTTGAGTGGCCTTGGTCCTTTGAGGCTTGCCTTGTATGGTTGAAGTGTAAAGAGTCTTGACTAGCTTTGAGTTTTGAGGCCCTTAACATGTTGTGTATGTGATGATTGCATGTTTTGGCATCATTTGGTATGTAATTTCAGTGTATATAATGTAGTCACACTCTCACATGCTTCACTTCTTCATTGCTTTTGAGGGTTGTGTATTATGCCTTGCTTATGGGCTAACATGTGTACATGTTCTCTTAGTCTTTTTGAGCTTCCATCTCAGCATGTTTAGACCATTATTTTGACATGATTAAGCTCTGTCCAGAGCTGGTTTGGCCCTTTGAGCATTGTCTTGCTTGCCTCTAGTGTAATAAACTTCACTAGCTTTGATGCTTAAGCCTTTCAACATGCATTACATGATTTGTTTGCATGGTTTTAAGTCACTCAGCATGCTATTTCAGTGTTGAAATATATGTCATTGCACTCCATTGTTTTAAACTTTTATTCACCTTGAAAGTGGCCTTAATCCACTTGTTAGCTTGAACATGAACTTGAGGCATTCATTTCTAATGGTTTTAATCCTCTCTCGAGGATTTTTACTAACCAATAGCATGATACTTTCTTCAAGCTCAAGCCACTCGAAGCTTAGGTCGTCTTTCAAATTAGAGGACTTTGTATATTGAAATTAACCGGTTAATGGACTAATTGGTAAGCTAAAATGCGTAAACAAGAATTGAGCAAAGTAAAACATGCCAAGATAACATATGTGTGTTGCATTCCATGTGTTTGGATCGGACGTTAATCCAAGCACAAGAAATGTGGCACATTTCATACTCAAAGTGATGAAACGTGTTGCGGTTCTTGGTCGTTGTCACCCTTGATCATACACGATAGGGTGACGAAATTTTGAGTCTTATGTGTGCATTCACTAAAGCTAGTACAAGCTTGGTTCTTGGGCCATCATGCGTTGAGATGCATGGTTGGTGGCTTGAGAGCCAAGTACCACACTCCTTTGAGCTTGAGACATGATGAGGAGGGTGGTTGTACACACATGTCTTGCCAAATACATTGACTTGGCTCTGTCGCACTCTGTTACAGCAAAAGCAAAATTCTGGAAAGAGAAGTGGCCGACCGGCCACTTGCACTAGCCTACCGACCACTTGTACTAGTCGGCCAGCCAGTTGAGGTAGCCTACCAACCAATTGAGGTGGCCGACCGGCCACCTGCAGGGAAAATTGTCCAAAGTGTTCCTATGTTGGGGCAAATACAATTTGGAAGTTCGTATGATGTTCTGAGATCACCGCGAATGCAAACAGAGGCAACTTATGGCAAGGCAATGCATTTTCGGGCGAAGCAAACCGAGAATGCATGTCTCCCTCCCCTCGAGGCCATTTTTACTGCTTTACTTAGCTAGTTAATTTACCAATTTTGTAATTAATTAGTTAATGTGCTTATCTAGTTTAATTCATCTCTCTAATATTCTAATTAGCTTAGTATTAACTAGTTATTCAATTTGGTTTGTAATAATTAATTAGCTAGATTAGTTAATTAGTTGGTTTGTAATAGTTAACTTAATTAGCGTAGCTAGTTGGCTTGTTTATTCGGACCCTACGTTGAGAGGGCGCAATGTTGTAATAAGGGTGCTTGTGTGTGTGCATGTCTTCTAACCCCATTTCTTTCTCCCTTTTACTTAACTGCTTTCGATGGTTAGTTTTAGGGCATTTTTCAATTAGCATACCTTATGCTTTGCATGCGTGCATCATTCATTTGTCCTGTATGCACCGGGCTCAACGCATCATAAAAATTGCATTGTATCTCAATATCTACTTGAATACGTGTTTTGAAGCATGTTATCAAGTGTTGCATTCATATACCATCTTAGATAGCCGAGCCTATGTAGTTGCATTTTTGCATGTGTTGCATTAGGCATTTTTGACATAGCTAGGATCATGCATGGTTTCTAACTAGTTTTCTGTTTTGGCTTAGAGTACACCGTAAGTGTTTACGCTTTAGCATACTTGCGCGAGTGTGAGTGTTGCCATGTTAGCATGCTTTACCATGAGGTTATTTGCTTAAGTGATTAACTGCATGAATGCCTGTGGGTTAAAGCTTGATTGCCTGAATTGGAACAACTCGATGATTGTGAGTTTTAAGCCCACTTTACGAAGTGGCAAAATCGTGTTTTAAAGCCCATCTTGTGAGATGGCAAATCCGCGCTTTAGCCTACTTGCGAGTAGCATTTTCAAACCATTTTCAGAAAACAAACATGAGTTGTTTTGTTCCAATTCTCGTGATTGAGTCTATACTTGTATGCTGTGCGCATCACATAGTAAGTAAGATTAATAACCGGAATAAGAACACATGTGTTTATAAAACAACATATCATGCTTACTAGAGGCTGATCTTTGATTAGGCGAGCGGGGGTGCTCATTTCAGGACCTTCCCCTCTCGTACCCAAGTTCTCGAGCCGAGGCAACTTTGGTGATGACGGACACGTGACCTTTGGCATGAGTCAAGGTTTCCTAAATTTCCCAAAAATAAAATATTTAGGTGGCGACTCAGTAATCTGGCAAAGCAGTTCATGTTTGGCGCTTTTTGATTCAAAATAGATTTTCCAAAACGATTTGCCAGATTTGGACTCTTTGGTGTTTATCAGTCTCACATTGCACTTTGTGAGATTAGATTCAGAACCGTGACAGGAGTCTGAACTGTAGTAGCAGAACCTAATTCGTGCCCTCTCCGAAAGGGGGGGCTCGCGAAGGAAGTTCGAGCGGTCTACAATTTCTGGCGACTCTGTTGGGGACTTAGAGAACGTGACTCGAAACTCGTGATATGTTGTTTTATCTACACTTATGCGTTTCTTTGTATTGCATTTGCATTGGTGCGCCTAAGTCACGGTGTTTGCCATCTGCTATTCCTGAATGGTTTGCTGGAGGCTTGCTTGAAAAAGCGTGCCATAAGGCTGATCGGTTACGGGCTCTGCCACGATGGGGACATAAACCTCGGATCGGGATGACCGCCGAGGCACCCTTTTTGACCAATCGACCTAGTTACATATCCGAAGCCATAGAGACCATTCCAAACTAGACCAAGTTGCTTACCTGAATGTAGGTTGTTTGAAACCGTTTTCTTACGTAGCGAACACCTAGTTCCTGACAAAATAGGACAAGGAAACCCTACCCCACCATAGGGGTGTTTTGGCTCTCACTTGCTTGCTATGTGCTGTTAGGGTGTGTCTTGACAGGAATGCATGTATCAGTTGCAAGTCTGAGTATCAGTTTGAGGGTATCAGTTTAAGGTAGAAAATTTTGGGGCAGAATTCAGTAGAGAGCACAGTCATTTAGCTGTGATCATATCTGTTTTTGTGAAATTGGGCTGAGATGCTGTCTGTTTTCTATTTTGCAAGGTAGTCTTGGAACTATAGCTTCAAAAGGCTCCGACATCCCCCAGGTGCATTGGACTTGTGTTGATAGACTTTGTCAGGTCGGAGATTCAATTCCAAGAGCAACCACTGTTTCCTTCGCCAGAGGCAAGGCAAAAAAGGCCAGTCAGGCACAGATCACCAGTTCAACAGTCTCCAATTCAGCGGTCACTATCTACATCACCTGTGCGCAATTGGGCTCAGTTTCCTGTTTCTACCTCAGAAAGAGAAAACTCACCAGATCCGATAGACTAGCCCACTTTAGTCAGTATGAGTATGGAAGACATAATACGTCAGCTCCAACAGACTATGGAGGCCATGCAACGGGATGTTGCCTGCCAAGCGGAGGTTACCGCCTGCTAGACCAAGGTCGTCGCCCAGCAGGCCGAACTCATTGCCCGGCCTTAACAGCAGCAGCAACAAACACAACAGGGAACAGCTTCTGCGTCCCACCCACCTCTAGTAGAAATTCCTGCACCAAAGGCTCCTGCCCTGACCGCCAATGCCCAAGAGAATACAGATGTCCCAGTGGATCCCACTCCACCTCAAACTTCCAAAGCATAGGCCTACCCAATTAAGGCCCCTTTCGAGTTTGAAGTGGATCCAACTACATTAAAAGTGAGCAAGCTTGAAAAGATGTTCAAGAGGGCTCGAGGCATTAACTCTGTTCCAGACATAGAGGATGGTTACACGGATTTCGCAGTGACATTGCTGGACCGGTTCAAGATGCCACATATAGACCGTTTTGATGGTTCTTGAGATCCTATGATACATCTGCGGTTGTTCTCGGATATCTTACGGCCAATGGGCCTCTCCAGATTACAAAAGCTATCTCTCTTTGGTCGAACCCTGTCAGGTGTTGCGGTCATCTGGTACGCTAAGTTGGAGGATTCAGTAAAGAGGAGTTCAGAAGAGATGGCTGAGGCTTTCGTCACCCAATATTCGTACAACACGTAAATTGAGGTCACAACTCGTGATCTCGAGGCAACTAGACAAGAGCCGAAAGAGGGCTTCTCTGACTTTGTAACCCGTTGGAGAGCCAAGGCCACCAGGCCAGCTGAGAAACACCAGATAAGGATGGTCGTGCAGAATCTGCAGCTGAAGTTAATGCAGAGGATGTCTTACCCCTCCCCACCTTTGCCGACCTCCATGAGATTGGGGTACAGATAGAAGATGCTATGAAACAAGGTTTGACCGACCACGAAAGGGAGTCACCCAAGAAGGGTTATACACGCAGTTCGAATGAAACCACCAGTGGTGATGTAGCTCCAAGATCTTCTGAAGTTGGAATGGTCACCACCACTTCGAAAACAGCCACCCCCTTTGTTGGTACGTCCAATCCAAACCCCCAAACTTCGAACTATCTACCCCGAGGCAAGAGGGTTTTCATCCCACTTTATATGCCTTTGTCTAAAGCTCTAGGGGTTCTACTCAGGAAAGGACATCTGAAACTGTTAGAACAACGGCCTCTACCCGATCCTCTCATTCCAAAGCATGACCCGACTAAATACTGTGTCTTCCATCAACAGCACGGTTATGATATCGACTTTTGCTTTAGACTACGTCATGAGATTCAAGATCTCATTGACAGCAAGGCAATAGCACCTCCAGAAAAACCAAATGTCAATCAAAACCCTCCACCTAGGCAGGTAAACTTCATCCAGACAATGGCCAACCCGTTTGACCCCAGTATATACATCACCCCAGCCCATTTACCCAAGCCTAAGGTGTTCATTCCAGTCAGCATGGACTTATGCATGATGGGTACACCTGAACCCCAATCATCTCAAACCCGTGAACCCACTACTTCTGAGCTGGTGAGCATGATTGAAGATTTGCAAAAAAGTGTGGCAGATTTAGCATTTGGAATTTTGGCTCCATCATCGACCACATCACAGGCCAGAAGTTTCAATCCAAAAGGCTCCTTGATCTTGGGGCAAGCGGCAATTGAAAAGGGCCAACCTGAAGCCATCTCAAATCTGGGTGTTGGCGTATCAACAGCAACTGGGCTCCGCTCTGATATAGTGACCCAATCCCTTGGCAAAGTGGAGGCAAGTGGTAAGAACAAGATAGGGGCAAGCATTGGTCCCTTTGAACATCTTCAGTGGGCTATTGAGGCTTTGAAAGCCGAAGGGCTAAACAAACAACAAGTGCTTGCAGTTGTTGCAAAGATTGTGGATAGCACTTTTGCCACTCATGATGAGAGCATTCTGAATCAAGGGGCGAGTCGGGAAAAGGGATGTCGTGTCAGAAATGTTCCTTTCAACTCTAATCTTACACTCAGAAGAGATCAGCAAACCCAGTCAGCACCTGCCAATCCCTTTGCTGGTACATCCAACACAACTCTACGAACCCCAAAGTACCAACCCTGAGGCCAGAGGGTCTTCAATCCCCTCTACATGACCTTGTCCAAAGCTCTCCAAATCCTCGTTGGATAAGGCCATCTCAAACACCTTGAGCCTTGGCCTCTCCCAAATCCCCTTCCAGCCAAGCATGATGCTGCCAAGTACTGTGCCTTCTATCAACAAACTGGTCATGGCACTGACATGTGTTTTCATCTTCGCCACGAAATACAAAATCTGATTGATAACAAGGTCATCGTCGCACTAGGCTCTACAAAGTCTATCGGCACTGGATCAGTGAACATGAGGGGGATAATGTGATTATTTGATTAGGAGATGAACCACCTGCTAATGTGGGGAATGGCACGCACTGTTTTGAGCAATCTGTAAATACTAGTTTTTGTATTTTCTGACTTGGGTATTGGGTCGATTCTGTTATGTTGTATTGAGTCAGCCTTTTTGTGCTGAGCCAGTCGAGTCTGTCTTGTTGTATCGAGTCAGTCCTGTTGTGTTAGAGTCAGGTGATTTCGGGAGTGTTACCTCGGCCATCACTTGCTTGTTTTGTGTTGGTCTTTTACGACATTTGTTTTGTGTTTGTTCCTGCCTTGGAGCCAGTTGTGCCGGAAGATCTGAATGAAACGACAGTGCTTTATACCTACTTTTCTGTGCCTTGAAATCATTGCATTGACCTGAGTTTTCAAAACTTTTCTAACACTGTGATGAAAACAAAGAGGGAGGACTTCCTCTGGATTTGCAAAAATTTGATCAACTGAGAGGAAGAGAGGCATGCTAAGCCCTTAATAAATGAAATCATGTTTGTTAATGTGAGCATTGAGAGGGATCCTGGCTTGATCCAGATTGGTTCTACATTGTCTTCAGCACGAGCGACTAGTCACTTTCTTAAAAGATTTCAAAAAAATGTTTGGCGTGGTCCTGCAAGGACCTGTATAGAATCGCTCTTGAGATTGTTCAGCATAGGGTCACTCTCGGCCTCAAGACTCACCCTCTTTTGCTTTCAAACCTTGAACTTGGATTCAAAATGTTCAATAGTCAACCATAATGTGAGGCCCGCATGGCCAGATTTGAAGCAGCCCTTGAACTAGGGGCAAGAAGAGCAAATCGAGAAGATCAATGTCATCAAAAGAGGTCCGCCAGGCCCGATTTGAAGCAGCCCTCGAACTAGGGGCAAGAAGGGCAGATCGAGAAGATTAATGTCCTCAAAGAAGGCCCGCCAGGCCAGATTTGAAAAATCCCTTGAACTAGGGGCAAAAGTGTCAGATGTACTCGAAGAGTCAAAGATGAGTTATATTGCAAACCAGTGAAGACTGGCCAGAAAGCCAAATTCGAGCAGCTTAAAGAAGAAAGTTTTGCTGACGGACAATCGAGTTCTTATCCACAACACTAGGGGCAATTCAGATCCAGTTGGATGGACTCCTACATCATCAGCAAACAACAGCCATTCTCTTGGATTCAGATGGCTTTGAGATCCTACGACCATTCAACATGGACATGTTACACTTTTTACCCTTGAGAGGCTCGCTGGACCGAAAACCCGGAAAGACGGCCCAGGCAAAAGTTATAGCAAGAAAAAGAGAAAAAGAACAAAAATGAAAAAAGAAAAGGCGAAAAGAAAATAAAAATAAAAAGAAAAAGAAAAGAAGAAAAGAAAAGAAAAACAGAGCTCGCAAGGTTGAGAACCCAGAAGGGCGGCCTTGGCAAAAGTTAGAGCGTAGAGCGTCAACACCCGAGTGCACCCTAACCCAGAACTACGTCAAGCCTGATTCCCATGTTTGGGATACATAGGCAACTTCATCCTGAAGTTCGGCCCTAATCAATTTCAACCTGCTTGGCTCATCCATGTTGATTGGTTTACCCTTGTTCAACTCAGCTATCTTATCCATGTGTAAATTGGCTCGTCTTCATTCAAATTCGATTGTCCTATTCCGTTGGAAGATTTAGCTGCAAGACAAATCAAGTTCAGATCTGAAGTTGTGCATCTCGAGAGTAAATTCTATGTTGGCTGAGCAGTGGCCATTTGCAAAAACAGTTTTGAGCATTTTTAGTGAGGTTGACTAATTCTCTCGAAAATTATTCCATTTTACCAAAACTGGACCATTTCTTGGACCCAAAAAAGGAAAATTTTCAATACTCACAACCTGACTTGCACGATTTCAAATCAGAAAATTGAACAAGCATGTTAATCAAACTCTCATATTGGTCAAAATTGTTTTAACAGAAGCCAAAGACAAAAAATGGTCAAAATGATGAACTAGGGGCACAATTGAGTCAGGTTTTTTGTCTTTTCCCCATTGTCAACATACTTGCCAGAAAAGGGCACCATACTTGCCAGAAAAGTGCACCATATTCGCCAAGAAAAGGGCACAACTGAAGCTAACAGCAAAGGGACGAAAGCTCTCACATCCTCTAAGTAGCGAGGTATCAAGCCAAGTGCGAAGCACGAACTGGAATGGAGCAGGATATTCCACTTCCTCATTTGGACAGGTTTGATCACATCCAAACTGGCCAAGCGCTTCGTCAATCGATGTCAAGAAGAAGAATCTGGCAGAATACTAGGGGCAAGAGCCAACAACTTCCTGCTTATCCATCAACCACCTAGGGGAGGGATAAAAAATAAGAGAGATTGAAGAATGGAGAGATATGCGCTGAGAGAAAAAGTGAGGAAAAGGGTTTTTTCAGAAAAATAGAGATTGAGTGCCAGAGTCATGTGAGAATCACAAATGAGAAAGGGTGGGAAACAATACCCGAGGAAACAGGTTCCCTGTGCACATTTGAGTCTTGTGTTTTCTTGTGTTTTTGTTTCTCTCGATTCTTGTTTTGAGTCATTTCGAGTGTCAATAGATGTGTTTAGGTTGTTTACCCTTTCTTTTCCTTTGTTGAGTCATGTTATGCTGTGATCAGTTGTAGGCTCAATACTCGGTTAAGAACTCAGTTCTCAATTTTAAAATCAAGAATAAATCGTTTTGTGCTCAAAGTGCTGTGTCGTTCTCTACATTTGTGCAAAGCAGGATTTGTTCTTTCATAAAACCGCAGGGTTCAACCCAGGTCATGTGAGAACAGTAAAACCAGGACCTATCTAAAAATATATAGGTTCCAGACTGCAAAACAAAAGAAAAGAAGAAAAATTTTGAGCATCTGAGTTTGTTTCACCTTCAGAAAGTTCCAAGATTGCATTCCAGATGTACCTTTTCGGGTCTTGTTAATGCTCCAAAGTATGAGTGTGCCTCTACCTCAAGCTCAAGCTCAAGCTCAAGCTCAAGCTCAAGCTCAAGCTCAAGCTCAAGCCTGCTTTAAGCCAAATTGGCAATCAGAAGTGCTCTCCCTGAGTACCATTCCACGCCAGAGACACCTTGGCTATGTTTGCAATGAGTTTCTAGGAGACCAATTGAGATGGTGGAAACTAGAGTTCGAATGGCTGATACCTAGAACGCAAAGGTTCGGGATTTCCGAGGCTAAAGTTTGGTTTAAATACCCAGGGGTGTATCCTTGGCTTGAAATCTGTACGGAAGCCCCATAGGTTAAGGTAGCGGGTATGCGCCTCAATTCTGGATACTGAACCAACCTAGTCTGTTACCCTGTTGGAAAATAGGGAAAGTTGTGAACATGGCCAGGAAGAAAGGTAGTTCCTCTGGTTTGGGAGTGCAAGATGCAGAAACAAGAGATCCCAAACAACACGAGGTGAAATCTCCAATCCGCCCCGAATCTGCCATTGTTTGCCGATGAAATTAATTTGTGGTCGATTGGTGGCCGATGGCTTCCTGGAGTGGCCAGCAGACCTCTGATGCTCTCCTTGGTTATTGTTTTGTTGTTTTGTGCCTGGATCCCTTAAGAAAATGCAAGGGAAGTACATTTTTTTAAAGCTCAAGTGGCCTACGCGGAAGCTCCGGACTGTGATTTCAACATCTGATGCTCAGCACGTACGAGGTGTATCCTTTTAATTCGTTGCAACTTCTCTGATAGATAAACCGGAGGTTGCATTTAAATCGGTCTTGTCAAGACGCGCATTTCTTCATTGAAGATATTGCATCGAATATGCATTGATTACTGTGCACAGAATATGTATGTTGCGTTGCGTTACATTCTCTATGCACTTCTTATGCTTGCATTCTATATACACTTTTCATGTTTGCATTGTATATGCACTTCTTACACTTGCATTGAATATGCACTTTAATATCTTGCAAGGAACATGCATTTGTTACTCCCGCATCGAACATGCATTCATTATTCTTGTATAGAATATGTATCTCGATATTGCATGGAGCATGCATTTGTCATCCTTGCATTGTATATGCACTTCTCACATTAGCATGGTGCATGCTGTCAACTTTGTATGGAACATGCATTCCTATCCTGCTATATCTGTTACGTTTCTTTCTTATGCAGGCACGATATTGTATGTACGGTTCATTCAAAGAAGTTCCAGATAAGATCGTTCATGTCCCGGTAAGAGAACGCTCACCTTCACTTTGTGTATCTATCGCACATGTTCACGTTGTGTATCTATCGCACATGTTCACTTTGTGTATCTATCGCATTTAATCTCGTGCGCCTTGGGCATTGTTATTCTTTCTCCTCGTGCGCGCAGCGCGTTAGGCTGCCTTTGATTAAGAGCATTTGGAATGTGTTCCAATGCTTATGCCACTCCTTTGGTTGGAAACGCTGGGATGTGTCCCTATGTTTCCCCCTTTTTGGTTAAGAGCATTTGGAACGTGTTCCAATGCTTATACCACTCCTTTGGTTGGAAACGTTGGGATGTGTCCCTATGTTTCCCCCTCTTTGGTTAAGAGCATTTGGAACATGTTCCAATGCTTATACCACTCCTTTGGTTGGAAATGTTGGGATGTGTCCCTATGTTTCCCCCTCTTTGGTTAAGAGCATTTGGAACGTGTTCCACTGCTTATACCACTCCTTTAGTTGGAAACGCAGGGCAATACATACCAAACGCAGGGCAACACAGGCCTAAGATACTCCAAAATAGTGGCCAATACATACCAAAACTTAGGCACAAAAGACAAGAAATGCATGCTCACTCATTTGCTTACAAGCAAGGCATAAAGCTTAACTTTCAAACACATTGAAAGAGTGATATATATAGGAACATGACAAAGGTTCAAGCACTGAAATCATATGCCAAATGATGACATATCATGCAAACAACACAAGTATGTCATACTAGAAGACTCAAGCATTAAAGCTAGTGAGATACACAACACTAGGACTATGCAATACAATGCTCAATGGACTAAACTAGCCCTAAACAGACCTCATGCATGCCAAGACAGTGGCCAAAATGTGCTGAGATGATAGCATGAAAGGCAAGAAATGCATGCTCATGCATTGGCCCATGAACAAGGCATAAGGCTCAACTCTTGAAAGCACTTAAAGAGCGATATATATGAGTGTATGATGGAAGTATATGCTCTTAAATACCATGTCAAATGATGCCATATCATGCAAGTAGCTCAAATAAAGCATGCCAAGTGACTTGGAATACAAAGTTAGTCAAGGGCTTTACACTACAACCATGCTAAGCAATGCTCAAATGACCTAAACCACTCAAAACAGACCTAAGGTAGGTCAAAACAATGGCAAAAACATGCTAGACTTGCAACATAGATGGCAAGAAAGATATGCTCATGTATTAGCTCACAAACAAGGCATAATGTTCCACTTCCAAAGCATTGAAAGAGTGATACATACGAGAGTATGAAAGTGAAACATGCTCTGAAATCATATATCAAATGATACTATATCATGCAAATAGCCCAAACAAAGCATGCTAGTAGACTCAAAACACAAAGCTAGTGGAGGGGCTTTACGCTATGGCTATACAAAGCAAAGCATATGTGATCAAGACCACCCAAATCAGACAACCCAAATCAGACCTAAAGCATGTTAAATCATTGAAAAAAATGTATTGGAACCAAGCTGACACATGCTAGAAAGGTGGGCTAAAGCATCAAGCATGTTAAGGCTATAAGGAGGATTACACTACAAGTGTGTGAAACATGCAAAAGGCAATCAAACCAACCCAAAACAGAGTTATAACATACTGAAATAAGACCAAAAATAAGCTGAGATCAAGCCAACGCATGCTAGAAAAATATGTTCAAGTATGAGGCCATCAACACAAGCAACCAAGACACAAGGAGAGGGGATGACCCCCTCCTATTTGGGGCCTCAAAACTACCTTTCCACCACTGAAATTCCTCTGGAATTCAGTGGTTAAAAGGCCAAGAGAAGGTGATCTCAAAGGCCTTAAGAGATGGCACAAAGCAAAGCAAAGCAAAACAAGCCACCAAAGGGGGTAGACCACCCCTAACTCAAACAAGGCCTTAAACAACCATCTTAAACACTTAAAAATAAAGCCTTTGTAGTTAACAACCAAGCCTAAAATAGCATGCAAAGGTGGCTAAGAGAGTATACAAAACAAGCTTAAAAGGAGATAAAGGGATTACCTTTGAAGCACAGCAACAACAACACCTTCTTGAGCCAAAAACCAGCCTTTTAGGCTCCAAACAAGACCTCCAAGTATCTCAGCAACAAGGTAGAGTGTTTGGGTAAGAGGGTTGTAGGAAAAAATGTGAAGAACACTCACTTTTGAGCACAATGTAACACAATATATATAGAGAGAGAGAGAGAGGGAGAGAGAGAATTCTAGAGAGAGTGAAATTTTGCTTCTCTAAAATTCTGAAACTCTCAATAAGGGGGAAGCACCTCCCCTTATATAACCAAAGCAAGCAAAAGCTTGCTTGACAAGCTTAGAGCTTGTTCTAATCCCTCCATACACGTGTATGGAGGATGCATTTTGTGCCTAACAGCTGGCACAGCTGGCACCAAAAATATCTGCAAAAGTAGAAAAATGGTCGACCGGCCACTTAAAGTGGCCTACAGGAGGAAAAAGTGGCCTATAGCCACAAAAAGTGACTGACAGGCCCTCCCCTTTCTCTAGGCAAGGGGTAACAAAGTATGGTCCAAAAACAAACCAAAAAGAAGGGATCCAAGAGGCCATAAGACAAGACACTCACCCGGAAGCCCCGAAAACTAGCTTACGGGCCATTACAAGTGGCCTACAAGAGGAAAAAGTAGCCTATAGCTACAAAAAGTGGCCTACAGGCCTCTCTCTCGCTCCAAGCAAAGGCACCAAGGTCTGGTCCAAAAACCAGGCCAAGAAGAAGAGATTTAAGAGGTCCCGAGACAAGGCGCACGGCCGAGAGCTCCAAAAACTCATAACGAGCACAAACATGCGCGATCACTGCGTGCACAAACGATGACGTCTGAGTCTTAAGGTCAGTCAAAAATGGGGTGTCTACACCATGTTGTTGGCGGAAAGTGCAGTACTTGGTCGGTTTGTGTGTAGGAGGGAGGGGATTAGGCAATGGGCGTGACTCTAGGGGCTTCAGATGCCCCTTTCTGATCAAGACCCTCAAGGTCGTAGATAGAGGCATGTAGAGTGGGGTGAAAACCCTCTGGCCTCGGGGTTGGTGCTTTGCAGGTTGTGAGGTAGTTTCAGATATACCGGCAAAGGGGGTGGCTGTTTTCAGTGTGGTGGTGACCATACTAACATCAGAAGTCCTTGCAACTGCATTACTACTCGTAGCCGCATTTGAACTGCGTATAAAAGCCCTCTTGGGTTGCTCTTTCTCAGGGTCTATCAGACCCTATTTCATCACATCCTCTATCTGTACCTTTATCTCATGAAGGTCAGCAAATATAGGTAGAGGTAAGACTATCATCTTTTGTAGCAGCCTCAGTTGCAAATTACGGACGACCATCTTGATCTGGTCCTTGTCAACTAGTCGGGTGGTCATCATGGAGGCCTTAGCCCTCCACCGAGTGATGAAATCAGTGAAGCCCTCATTCGGCTCTTGACGAGTTGCCTTGAGGTCACGAGTTGTGACCTCGATTTAAGTGTTATAGAAGTATTGAGCAATAAAGGCCTCAGCCATCTCTTCCTAGCTCCTCTTCATAGAATCCTCAAGTTAAGCATACCGAAAGGCTGCGATACCTGACAAGGTCCGGCCGAAGAGGGATAACTTTTGCAGTCTAGTTAGGCCCATCGGCCGCAAAATGTCTAAAAATAACCACAAATGGACCATGGGATCACCCGAGCCATCAAAGCAGTCTATATGTGGCATTTTAAACCTATCTGGCAAGGTCATCGCCTCTATATAGCCATCATCTATATCCGGGATCGAATTAACACCTTAATCTTGTTTGAAAAGCTTCTCAAGCTTGCTTACTTTCAGAACGGTAGGGTCGACCTCAAACTCAAACGGTGCCTCCATTGGGGAGATCGGTGCTTTGGAAGTCTGGGGTGGGATTAGCTCTGCCGGAATGTTCACATTCTCCTGGACATTAGTTGTATCCCCGGGTATCGGAACCCTGACTGGGGATGGATGCGAAGTAGAAGCTGCTGCTTGTTATGGTTATTGTTGCATTAAAGCCTAGCAATTAACTCAGCCTATTGGGCTGCAATTTCCGATTGGTGGGTGGTGACTTCTGCTTGGCGAGCAGCATCTAGCTGTATTGCCTCAATGGTCTGTTGAAGTTGACGCAACATATCCTCCATGTTGTCTACGGGGTGCTAATCTATCAGAACTGGTATGTAATCTCTTTTTGATACGGAAGCAGAAAACTAAACTTCACTGTAGGAAGGTAACTGCCGAACCGGTGAATTGTGCCTGACTCTCCTCCGTCTTGTAACCGGGGGTAGGGAATCAAATACTGGTTGTCCTCTCACAAGATTCCCAAATCGATAAAGCCGCCTTACTCTAGTCCAGAGCGCTTGGAGGGTAACTGCCTCGTCGAAAGCAATTGTGAAATGCTATCTCGCAAAAAGAAAATAAAGCAAAAGAAACAAAAATCAGAAAACGCACAGCACCTCGGCTTAGACAGAGACAACACACAGTTGAAATCATAAGTTGGACGACTGTACTCAGAAACTGATTTCTACCCCAAATTTTTTGCCACAAAACTAATACCCTCAAACTGATACTCAGACTTGCAACTGATACATACATTCCTGCAGGGTTACACTCTAAAAGCACATATCAAGCAAGTGAGAGCCAAAACACCCCTATGATGTGGTAAGTATAGACCGCCCGTACTCTCTCTGCGGGCCCCCCTTTCGGAGAGGGCGCGAATTGGGTTCAAGCTACTATAGTTCGGACTCCTGTCACGGTTCTGAATTTAATCTCACAAAGTGCAATGTAAGACTGATAAATCACCAAAGAGTCCAAATCCGGCAAATCATTTTAGAAAATCAATTTTAATCAAAAAGCGCCAAACATGGACTGCTTGGCCAGATTTTAGAGTCGCCACCTAAATATTTTATTTTGGGAAATTTAAGAAACCCTGACTCGTGCCTAAGGCCACGTGTCCGTCATCACCAAAGTTTCTTCGGCTCAGGAACTTGGGTACGAGGAGAGAAGGTCATGAAATGAGCACCCCCGCTTGCCCAATCAAAGGATCAGCCTCTACTAAACATGATATGTTGTTTTTATAAACACATTCGTTCTTATGCCGTTTGTTAATCTAACTTACTATGTGATGCGCATAGCATACAAGTATAGACTCAATCCCGAGAATTGGAACAAAACGACTCATGTTTGTCTTTTGAAAATGGTTTGAAAGTGCTACTCGCAAGTAGGCTAAAGCGCGGATTTGCCACCCTCAAGTGGGCTTAAAACATGATTTTGCCACATTACAAAGTGGGCTTAAAACTCACAATCATCGAGTTGTTCCAATTCAGGCAATCTAGCCTTCATCCACAGGCATTCATGCAGTTAATCACTTAAGCAAATAGCCTCATGGCAAGCATGCTAACATGGCAACACTCACACTCATGCAAGAATGCTAAAACGTAAACACTTACAGTGTACTCCGAGCCAAAACAAAAACTAGTTCGAAATCATGCATGATCCTAACTATACAAGATGTCTAATACAACACATGTAAAATGCAACAAAGTAGGCTCAGCTATCTAAGATGGCATATGAATGTGTGGAGAAGTGGTTTGGAAATACTCTTCTGATCCTGGGGGGAGCTTGTGATCCACTGATAGTCACCTGAAAAAAAATAAACACTCCGGTCGGGGATGCCGGAATTAGCACTCCAACGGACAAGTCAGTCTCCACACTCAAGAATGCTTGTGTTCTATGTTTAGCACAACAATTCTCACATACCTTTTTTATTCTATTGCTCCTTTATTTATACTTGTTCCCTAGGCCTCGGCGCCAGGCCCACTTCTCACTCATCATCCTCTTATTTACTCGGCTCCATAGTTCAATATCTATTCGGCCTATCTGTATTATTCGGCATTCTGATCGTATAGGATAGAGCTGAGTACTATCTGTCTTCCAAAGTACGCTTCCGACTCTTCCAATTATCCGGCTCCCACAATTGCCCCCCAAACACCCCACAAGCATCAGTTAGTCGGTGTGTTTGGCTTTTAGTTTGGGCAATCAAAAATTCAGCAGTTAACCCTCTTCCTGATGCGCGTCAGAACGCGTACATGCTTTTTGGTCACTGCAACGCTTTCCCCTACACCCATTTCTTAGGGCTAAGGACACCGACCATCACTTGGTAACGATGCTTGCCAGCTCTGGCAAACGAGTTGATGATGTAATGGTCAATGTCCGAGGCAACTGGGAATTCAGCAAAGGCGAAGATCGCCTAGACCCTATTCCCAGACGGAGGGGTGAACCAAGTTATCATATAACTCCCTGTTTGTTTATCTTTCTTTTATTCAGCTTTTTCTCGAAGTCTAACCCTTTGTTTTTACAGGCAACAAGTTAAAGAGGATTCTGACCTCGGCTGACGACGAAGTCCTTGCGGAAATTAAGACTGCACTAAAGTACTTTAGCCGTCCAAACATACATAAGCAAGGGAGAGCCGCCCATATTCTCTTGCGGTACGAGCCTACCTATACTACATTCTCGGCCGCGAACGACATTCCGATCCCAACCGGCGAACAACACCTTACGGCTCTTGTCTTCCCCAGCTTCAAGGCCCTTAGGCAAATTGGTCTCGAAGCTTTTGATTCGAAGCAAGACTTAGAGCCGGTGGTCGAAGCAGTTGCCGAATCAATGAAGGTGTTCGCTGCGGAGGCCGAAGAGGTCGACGAAACTCTGAAATCAGCGTTTGCGGCAGCCGATCTTAACCAGCCTAACTCTTCATCCACTTTGGGTCGGGTGGAGTTTTTCTTCGGAGATATTTTTATAAACTTGGAAGATCTACCCGATGATTTTTCTGAAGGCATGGCTGGGGAAAGTCTCAGACAGATGGCGAGAAAGAGAAATGCCGAGCGAATGGCCACCCGAAAGAAAGATTTGGACTCTTTGGTTCAGACTTAGAACCGTGACTAACGAAAGTCGAGTCCGAGCTGTAGCGAGGTCCCCCCGCGGGCTTGTTACACCGGCTCAGAGGATAGCCCTGCTAACAAACGGCCTCGCTTAGAGGAGTTCGACGTGGTTGTCCCTTTCGTTGTTCAACCAAAGATCAAAGACACGCCAATCTCCTCTGACGCATCTGCCATGGAAGATCCAGCTGTGGCGTTGAGCTTGGCCACCTCAGTTTCGCTATCGGCTAACAAGGCCATCTTTCGAGAAGAGCCAGATTTGGTAGCTATAGCGTTCGCTGCCCTGTCGGCCCTTCTGGTATGTATACGATACTTTCTTTTTTGCTCGTTTGGTTTGGTTTGCATACGATATTGCTTGGTGTGATGATCCTGACTCCTTGCTTTGCAGACAGTTGGAAGGATAGCCGAACTAGGCCGCCGGCAGGGTGATGCCATTGAAAGAATTGGCCATTTAAAGTTTGAAGATGGAGGAGAAAGAAGCAGGGACGAGTTTAAGGCGATGAGAGCCGCAATGGAAAGTGCTCGAGCCAAAGCTAAAAAGGAGAGGGCTCGGACTGCTGACCGGCTCAAATCTGATGCCGAAGATAGGGCGAACACGGGCGAGGAATCGCTCAAGTTAGCCCAGGAGGCGCTTTCCAAGGTAGAGGCCGTGTTAGAAGAATTGAAAACGGCCAAGGAAAAAGCCGAATCTGAAGCTTCTACGACGCTAGAGGCTGGGAAGAGCGCCGCCTTGAAGGAAAATGTAGATGAGGTCCCCAAATTCGAGAATCGGGGATTCAAACATGGGTGGCTCAAAGCCCTTACTGCTGGTGGAGTTACATTGGCCTTGCCAATTCCATACAAGCAAGTGGACATTGAGCCACTTGAGTCTGGTCCCGAGGATTGATCTGGGAGACATTCTACTTTTATTAGGTATCTTCAATTTCAATGTACGTTTTTGTTTAGTGGATTCTTGTTAGTTCAAGGTAATTTTCATGTATAAATTAGTCACTATCTGCGCTCAATTTATTAATGAGAATTTCCTTCCAGTTTCACTATTACTTGTACGCAGTTTTTGATATTAATGAAGAGTTTTGCCTTCCACTACTTTGGATAAAATGATTATTGTCCGTTGTGCCTTCTAACTATCGATTGGATAGCAGTGTAATCTTTGCAATTATATTAGTTTAAACTTTAATTTATCTAAACAAGTAAATCGACTCTTGGTGTCGAATAGGACTAGTAAATCGATTTGTGGAGCAGCTGCGACACTCAAGCCGAATAGAGTGATGAATCTGCCCTTGCCCCAGCTGGTTCATGAACGTTAAACGCCGAATCAGACAATATTGAGGAGTCAATTTGTGAAGCGGCTGCGGCTCTTAAGCCGAATAGATTGATAAATCTGCCCTTGCCCTAGTTGGTTCATGAACGTTAAACGCCGAATCAGACAATATTGACGAGTCGATTCGTGAAGCGACTGCGGCACTTAAGCCGAATAGATTGATGAGTTTGTCCTTGCCCCAGCTGGTTCATGAACGTTAAACGCCGAATCAAACAATATTGAGGAGTCGATTTGTGAAGCGGTTGCGGTACTTAAGCCGAATAAATTGATGAATCTGCCCTTACCCCAACTGGTTCATGAACGTTAAACGCCGAATCAGACAATATTGAGGAGTCAATTCGTGAAGTGGCTACGGCACTTAAGCCGAATAGATTGATGAATTTGTCCCTGCCCCAGCTGGTTCATGAACTTTAACGCCGAATCAGACAATATTGATGAGTCGATTCGTGAAGCGACTGCGGCACTCAAGCCGAATAGATTGATGAATCTGTCCTTGCGGAAGTTAAGACTACCGAATAACAGTGTTTGATAGGGGCATGACTCAGTCGGCGCCGGGCTGTTGAGGTTTCGATATTAATGAGATTACCTCGATGGCGCTGCCCTCGTAGGGAATAAATGAATAAAGGTTCTATCTATGTGCTCAGTAAGCAACTCAGTCCAGGTCTTTGATGAAGAATAAACAAGCACGAATGTCGAATAGACTCTTCTTTAACAACAAAGGGGAAGCGAGGACGCTAGCTGAGCTGGGAGGAGACATGAATCGAAGTGGCGAACCTTAGCGTGCGGGAGGTAGGATTTCAAAGGATCGGGAGAGACGTGAATCTCCTTGTCGTCGAAGTGGGTCGCCTAGGAGGGACAAGGAGCCACAGGGAAAATCCCCGCAACCCCGTTCTGGAAGGGAGCCCAGTGCGAACCTACGCGCACTGAGTTTTGCAGTCTTCGTGGGGAATAGACCCACGACAGATGCGAACTCGATCGTTCGAGATTCAAGTGTGGCAATTGAATTTACTCAACAGATTTTTCCTCCCAAGGTCCAGCAGTAGGTCGGCAGGACTTCGAAGTGTTTCGTGAAGGCACACACGGTGCAGTGAAGGGGCTCTACACCGCCTACGAAATCGGCATGCGTCTCTGTGCTACCCGCCAAGAAATAGAGAAGAGCGATGAACACATCCGAAGCTTGGACGCTCGCGTGGAGGCGGCTGAGCGTGAGCTAAGGAAGGTCAAGGCCGTTCAGGCACAACCCGTCGGACAGGGTAACCCAATCGTGGAAGAAAGGGTCACCCAGCGGCTTATCAGTACCGTGCTCGCAGATTGCGATACAGCGAGCATGTTCGCGATGGAATCCGCGAAGGAGAGGGCTTATGAACAAGGCTTCCACGAAGGCCGAAAAGTAGGGATATAGAAGACCAAGGAAAAGCTCGCCGAGGAACTTTGCCGATGCAAAAATCGTGGATTTAAGCATGGTTGAATCAAGGCACTTCAGGCCGAAGAAGCTCTTCGAACAGCGGGCGTCAACTCAGCATTGCCACTGTACCAGCGTAACCATTTTCTGTTTTCCGCCTTTGAAGTCGAGCAGAGTGAGGATGAGAGCGACGTCGTGTAAAAACACTCAATGTAACGTTCGAACGCAGATCACGTTCATAACTATGTAATTATTGTCTGATTGAATAAAATGTTTCATTGTAATTTGCATTCGGCACACACGTGTTTGCATGTGTTTCATTGTATAAACATTGACCGGCCCAAGTCAACTAGGCATTTTAATTCCGAACAGTTATATGCCGGCTTGTCATGAGCATTCTTCATTAAATATATATTTGGCATGTCACGTAAGGTCCATTGCGCCGATGAGGCTCCCAATTCGAAGGCGTAACCAGCCCAAAGGTGTCATGCACTTGGGGCTCCGAATCCGGAGACAGTCAATCTATCTATAATTGCTGTTTATATAATTAGGCCATTTTAACTCCAAAAAAGCCAAAAATTAGTACGTGGAGTGGTTGTGGCCAATATCGCTCGGCGTTCGTCTTTTAGGGTTGCGTTAATGAAATCGCCTCGAGGTCGCTGCAAGGATTTAGAAATAAATTGCCTCAGACTTTTCGCTCTAGTAACTTCGCTTACTGTGTTCAGACTCGATTTAAAATGATTTTGTTGCATAGGGTTAGATAAGTGTCAATGTCAAATGGAGTTTTCTTCAGCAGCAGAGGAGAAACTTTGACTTTGGCTGAGCTTGACATTGCAATGAATCGCAGCAGAGAACCCACTCGCACGTGAGGTAGAGCGTTCAAAAAATGGAAAAAACGTCAGCCTCTAAGTCGTCGAAGCAGATCAGCCCAAATGGAGAAACAGCAATGGGGGAGTTCTCCGCAACCGCCACCGAGAAATGAGGCCGACGTAGCGCCGCAACCATTGACAATTACTATTTTCGTGAGGAATTCCTTTCTTGTCCTAGATCTTGGCCTTGACGTTGTCTATGGTGTCAAAGCTCTCCACCACGAGAGTGATTGTCTCGCCGGTGTGAACATCGCGGATTCAAGCATGGTCAGATCAAGGCATTTCAAGTTACAGATGCTCTCTGATCAGTGGGCGTTGATTCAGCGCTGCTGTTGTACCAACGCGACGCCGTATGAGAATAGATATTATAATGCTTCGAACGCGGATTGCGTTTTTGTAATTACTGTTTAATCGAATAAAATATTTTATTTTAAAAGTTTATCTCATTCTGAATTTTTATATGCTTAATTAAGCATCTTATTTTGAATGCTGGCGCGTTTTGTCTTGTTCATGCGGTTGTACTGGCTCAACCTGCATATCCCTGCCTTGATGTGTAAATGTTTTCATTCTAGAGGGTGCTCCGAATTCGGAATACTACTCGGCCCTTGAGCTTGGAAGCTTTATCGGCCAAAGACGTCCTGTGCCGATGGGGCTCCGAATCCGAAGGTTTTTGCTGCCCAAAGACGTCATGCGCCGATAGGGCTCCGAATCCGGAAGTTTTTTCAGCCAAAAGACGTCATGCGCCGATGGGGCGCCGAATCCGAAGTCTTTTGGGGCTCTGTATCAGGAGACTTAGTTTGGCTAATCGTGATATCCACGAAGGGCACTCCAAATACGGAGGCTTAATCTGCCCAAAGACGTCATGCGCCGATGGGGCTCCGAATCCGGAGACTTAGTTTGGCCAATCATGATATCCACGAAGGGTGCTTCGAATCCGGAGGCTTATTTTGGCCAATCGTGATATCCACAAAGGGCGCTCTGAATCCGAAAGCTTAATCAGCCCAAAGACGTCATACGCCGATGGGGCTCCGAATTAAGAGATTTAGTCTAGCCAATCGTGACATCCACGAAGGGTGCTCCAAATCCGGAGGCTTATTTTGGCCAATCGTGATATTCACGACGAGTGCTCCGAATCCAGAGGCTTAATCGGCCCAAAGACGTCATACGCCGATGGGGCTCCGAATCCGGAGATTTAGTTTGGCCAATCGTGATATCCACGAAGGGTGCTCCGAATCCGGAGGCTTATTTTGGCCAATTGTGATATCCACAAAGGGTGCTCCAAATCCGGAGGCTTATTTTGGCCAATCGTGATATCCATGAAGGGTGCTCCAAATCCGAAGGCTTATTTTGGCCAATCATGATATCCACGAAGGGCGCTCCGAATCTGGAGGATTAATCGGCCCAAAAACGTCATACGCCAATGGGGCTCCGAGTTTGGAGACAGTTTGGCCAATCATGATATCCACGAAGGGCGTTCCGAATCTGGAGGCTTAATCAGCCCAAAGACGTCATGCGCCGATGGGGCTCCGAATCCGAAGACTTAATTTGGCCAATCGTGATATCCACGAAGGGCGCTCCAAATTCAGAGACTTGGTTTGGCCAATCGTGATATCCACGAAGGGTGCTCCGAATTCGGAGACTTGGTTTGGCCAATCGTGATATGCACGAAGGCCACTCCAAATCCGGGGACTTACTCGGCCCTAAGGTGTCATGCACCCAAGGAGGCTTAGAATCCGGAGACTTTAATCGGCCCTAAGGTGTCAAGGCTTAATCGGCCCAAAGACGTCATACGCCGATGGGGCTCCGAATCCGGAGACTTAGTTTGGCCAATCGTGATATCCACGAAGGGTGCTCCGAATTCAAAGGCTTAATTGGCCCAAAGACGTCATGCGCCGATGGGGCTCCGAATCTGGAGACTTAGTTTGGCCAATCGTGATATCCATGAAGGGCGCTCCGAATCCGGAGGCTTAATCGGCCCAAAGACGTCATACGCCGATGGGGCTCCGAATATGGAGACTTAGTTTGGCCTATCATGATATCTACGAAAGGCGCTCTGAATCCGGAGGCTTAATCGGCCCAAAGGCGTCATGCACTGATAGGGCTCCGAATCCGAAGACTTAGTTTGGCCAATCGTGATATCCACGAAGGGCGCTTCGAATCCAAAGGCTTAATCAGCCCAAAGACGTCATACGCCGATGGGGCTCCGAATCCGAAGACTTAGTTTGGCCAATCGTGATATCCACGAAGGGCGCTCCGAATCCGGAGGCTTAATCGGCCCAAAGACGTCATACGCCGATGGGGCTCTGAATCTGGAGACTTATTTTGGCCAATCGTGATATCTACGAAGGGCGCTCCGAATCCGGAGGCTTTTTCATCGGAACGCTATTTTAAATAAGAATCCAGCTTCTAAACAAGAATCCTTCCATTACAAAGGTGGAATGTGTACATGGCGAATCTTTTAGAACTAGGATCATTCCCCACAAGTCGGGTTTGATGACAGAATTTTTGTGAGTGCTTTAGGAGCAATGCCGCGTACCTAATTTTCCATTAACCGGTCTCCTATCATCCGGAAATACCTTCAGGAGCAACTTTCCCGGCGTGTAGCGGCGTGGCTGAACGCGTTGATCATACGTCCTGGCAAGCTGCCGCTGGTATCGCCTAGAGCTTCCGTGGCTTTTTGCTAGGGAGTCGTCCGACGTCGTCGAGCCTGTTTCGATTCGGCACTTCAGTGGACTTGACCTGCAACTCCATTGGTGTTTTTCCAGAAAGGAGATAACATGCTTGTGCGGATTGCCAGGAACCACGGATCTGTTCAATGCCGTATTTGGTCGGGAAGCGTAGTAGCTGATGATAGGTGCTTGGCACGGCCTGAATATGATGCAACCAAGTTCGTCCCATGATGAGATTATACAGTGAAGGGAGCTTGACGACCAAGAATTCCACATCCACTGTTTGGGAGCCCGCTCGTTGAAGCCGAATAATGGGTGAGGAGCCAGAGACAGGTCTGATTTGTTGAAGCCGAGTTTGATGAAGGTCTCGTAATACATAACCTTCGGAGTGCTCCCTTGGTCTATGAGGACACGTTCAACGGTAATTCGATTTACGTGTAGTTCAATGACCAATGGATCAATATGGGGGAGTGTTATGTCGATAAGATCAGAATCGTCGAAGACAATACTCGGAGCTTCGTGGGGCTGTTTCGTTGGTGTGCGTTGCCTCTGGGGGACTGACTGAATTGCATGTACAGTACGTGGTGTTGGAAGGTTGTATATCATATGAATAACGCCGAGCAGAGGTGAGTCCTGCCGAAGGGAAACTGTTTTGATTGCGCTCTTTCGGACATGTTGCTGGAGGCGACCATCTTGGACCAATTCCTCAATGTGGTCTTTCAAAGCATAGCAACTGTCCGTATCATGACCATGATCTTTGTGATATTCACACCGCCTGTCCCGCTTTCTCATGTCAGGGGGTCCAACCATTTTGGACGGCCATTTGAAGAATGGAAGATATTGGATTTTGGTCATAACCGAGCCGATTGGCTCTAACAGCTCCGTATATTTCTTGTCGGCGCGCTTTGTGCGCCTGCTATCAACCTGCAGTTGCTCATTTGCTCGGTGTGAGCATTGATCGCTTGATCGACGAGAATCATGTTTCTTGTCTCGTTTAGCTCGTTGTCGTGGTTCAGGACTCTGAGGTGGTATGAAACTTATTGGCTGAGCAATTTCAGGAGGGGCCGTTTTGTTGGCCATTTGTCCAGCTTTAACCCGCAAGGCGTCGTCTTCCACTTTGCAGTATTCCTCAACTTTCTTCATCAATGCCCAGACTTTTTTGGGGGGCCTTCTTGTCAGGGAGCTGCGGAGCGCACTATCTGGGTGTAATCCCATTTTGAAGGTGGTGATGGCCATTGAGTTGTTGCAGGCGTCATCAACAAGATTAAAGCACTCCCAATATCGTGCCGAATACACCCTTAGTGTTTCTCCGGGCTGGATCTATATTGCCTAGAGAGAGTCGGCTTGTTTCGGCTGGACCTCGTTAGTGATGAATCTAACCCTGAAGGATTTCTGTAATTGGTGGAAAGTTTTGATCGAAGCCGGCTCTAGTTTATAATACCACCTGACGACCAATGGTCCCAAACTGTTGGGGAATATTTGGCACATGAGGGCCTCGTCATCTACATGCAATGTCATGGCTTGCTTGTAGTAGCGGATGTGGTCGGTGGGGTCTAATTTGCCGTCGTACAAGGTGAATGACGGTGCTTTGAATTTCTTGGTAGCACTGCCTTTGCAATCCGTCATACGAAGGGATCGTGTTGATCTTCGTCCAAACTGTGCCTTCTTCGCTTGTGCCTTATACGGGGACTTTCTTCAGAAGAACTGGTAGTTTCAGGTTGCCCCTTTTTCCTGGGCTCTGGGGATAACGAGTCAGAGCTGCTACCAGTGTCGTCTTGTCAGGCTCGAGGTCGTCGACCACCTGCCTGAGGAGATTGATCCAGCTTTAGGCGTACAGCTTGTTTGGACTTCACCACTTCCAAGGCCAAATCTTCACGAAGGCTTTCGTTGTCCGCGATCATGTTCTCCAACCTTTGTTCGTTTTGCTTTGCTTGTTCCATGATTGCTTGTATTGCTTCATGCTTTGGAGTCGAGGGTGAGGCGATGTTCAGAGCGCGTCTTACAGGGACGATGTCCGGTCCAAGCAAGTTTGATAGAGTGAGGTCATCTCTTTGCGTTGTTTCATCAATGTCTATTGGAGGGTCTTCCATTGCGCCCGCCATGGATGTGTTTGAGTATTCCCATAGACGGCGCCAATTGTGGAGAAATGGTTTAGAAATACTCTTCTGATCCTGGGAGGGAGCTTGTGATCCGCTAATAGTCACCTGAAAAGGAATAAACACTCCGGTCAGGGATGCCGGAATTAGCACTCCGACGGACAAGTCAGTCTCCACACTCAAGAATGCTTGTATTCTATGTTTAGCACAACAATTCTCACATAACTTTCTTATTCTGTTGCTCCTTTATTTACACTTGTCCCCTGGGCCTCGGGGCCAGGCCCACTTTTCACTCATCATCCTCTTATTTACTCGGCTCTATAGTTCAATATCTATTCAGCCTATTTGTATTATTCGGCATTCTGATCGTGTAGGATAGAGCCGAGTAGTATCTGTCTTCCAGAGTACACTTCCGACTCTTCCAATTATCTGGCTCCCACAGAATGCAACACTTGATAACATGCTTTGAAACACGTATTCAAGTAAGTATTGAAATACAATGTAGTTTGAATGATGCGTCGAGCCCGATGCATGCAAGACAAATGAATGATGAAAACATGCAAGTATAAGGTATGCTAATTGAAATATGCCCTAAACTAACCATCAAAAGCTGATAAGTAAAAGGGAGAAAGAAATGGGGGTTAGAAGACATGCACACACACACGCACACACTTATTACAACAATACGCCCTCTCGCAGGAGGGTCCAAATGAAAGCTAAGCTAATCTAAATTGAGCTAAACTAACTAATCTAATTAAACTAATTAGACTAATTATTACAACACTTAACTAATTAACAAATTAATTAATTAAATTACAAAACCAATGCTAACTAATAAGTAAAGCGTTAAATTACACTACTACACTACCTCAACTCTGCTTCGGAAAGTTGAATCATGCATGCATTCGGTTTCTCACCCCAAAAAACCTTCCAGTTTGCTCTTTAGAGACTCTGTTTGCAAGGTATCTTCAAGAACTTGCTGCTGAAACTTACCAAAACAATGCTAGGGAGTGCACCAGTGGCCTACCGGCCATGAGGAGCTGCTACCGGCCACCTGCCAACCAAAGATGGGCCTCTGCCGGCCAACAATGCAAGGGTGCCAGCCATCAATGTGGCACTGCTGGCCACTGGTGTGCTGTGACACCAAACTGCAACAGAGCACAAAATAAAGGAAAAGGAGGGTCTCCCTAGGGTATGTACGTACCATGCCTCTCCTTATCACCTCAAAACATCAAAGGAGTTACATAATTGAATCCAAGACCATCAACCAAGCATTTTGAATGCATGATGGTCTAAGACCCAACTTGTACAATGCAAGGGTGCCAGCCATCAATGTGGCACTGCTGGCCACTGGTGTGCTGTGACACCAAACTGCAACAGAGCACAAAATAAAGGAAAAGGAGGGTCTCCCTAGGGTATGTACATACCATGCCTCTCCTTATCACCTCAAAACATCAAAGGAGTTGCATAATTGAATCCAAGACCATCAACCAAGCATTTTGAATGCATGATGGTCTAAGACCCAACTTGTACATTTTCAATAAATGCACAACAAACAAGACACTAAGACCACGGCCTTATCATGAGTGATCAAAGGCAATGGAGACAAAGAGAATTGGCTCATTTTCATCACTTCAAGTATGAAATGAACCAATTCATCTTGTGTTCAATATAACGTCCGATTGAACACCATGCAATGCAAACAACATGCTTATCTTGGCATGTTTTACTTGGTTGATTTTGTTTACACATTTTAGATTACCAATCAATTCCTTAACCGGTTGGTCCAATTGTGAAAGTCCTCTAATGGGAAAGATGGCAGATATTTCAATTTTAAAGTGGCATGCACAAGACTCTATCATGTAAGCAATGCATGCAAGACATGTTATGGGCCCAAAACACTAAGGCTAGTGAAGAGCATCATACAAGAGGCATGCAATACATAGCCTAAACAACCACACCAGCTCTGGACAGAGCTCAATCATGCCAAATCAGAGGCCAAGACATGTTGAAATTGAAGCTCAAAGAACTAGACAAACATGCATACATGTTAAGCTACAAACAAGGCATAATACACAACCCTCAAAAGCAATGAAGGAGTGAAGTGTGTGAGAGTATGACTACACTATATACACTGAAATCATGTGAAAAATGAGGCTAAGGCATGAAAACAACTCAAGCATAGCATGCTAGAGACTTTGAAACTCAAAGCTAGTCAAGGGCCTTTACACTACAACTATGCACAACAAGCCTCACATGGCCAAGACCACTTCAAAAAGAGTTTAAGCATGTTAAATAAAGGCCAAAAACATGCTGGAGTGGAGCATACACATGCTAAACCATCAAGTACATTAGGCTAGTGAACAAAATTGCACTACACATGCAAGATACAAGTAACCAATGACTAAACCAGCCTAAAACAGAATTATAGCAGGTCCAAAAAGTCACAAAAACATGCTCGAACCAAGCCTCAAAATGGGAGAAATGCATGCTCATTTGGTAGGCCATCACCACATGCAAACAAGATAAGAGGAGATGGGACCACCCCCTCCTCTTTTGAACCTCAAAACAAGTTTTCTACCACTAAAATTCCTTTGGAATTCAGTGGTTTTAAGGCCAAAAAGAGATTGTTCCAAAAGCTTTAAAGGATGGCCCAAAAGCTCAGCAAATAAGGCATACAATGGGGTGAAACACCCCCAACTCCCACAGAGCCTCAAACAACTATTTTTAATACTTAAAAATAGAGCTTTTTGTAGTTAACAACCAAGCCTAAAATAGCATGCAAAGGTGGCTAATATGGTATACAAAAATAGGCTTAAAAGAGGGAATATGCTCACCCTTTAAGCACAGCAGCAAAAGGACAACTTCTGAGCCAAAAACCAGCTTTTTGAACTCCAAACAAACCTCCAAGGACCTCAGCTCCAAGGTAGTGGTGTTTGACTAGGTGTTTCTTTGCAAAAATATGAAGAAAACACACTTCTAAGCACTATAGAGCACAATATATATATATATATATAGAGAGAGAGAGAGAGAGTGTGTGAGAATTCTAGAGAGAGAGAGATTTTGTCTCTGAAAAATCTCTGAACCTCAAACAAGGGGGAGGGACCTTCCCTTATAAAAGCAATGCAAGCAAAAGCTTCTTGACAAGCTTAAAGCTTGTTTCCATCCCTCCATACAGTGTATAGAGGATGGCTCAGTGAGCTACAGCTGGCTCAAAATATCTAAGAAAAATATCTGTTAGAACAAAGGTGGCCGACAGTGCCTCATTGATGGCTGACAGGGCCTAATGATGGCCGGCAGGGCCTAGCCCATGGCCGGCAGCCCTCTATGATGGCTGATAGGTCATCAAGGACACCACAAAACAAAGACCAACACATGGTCCAAAAATAAGACAGAATGGAAATAGGGTTTGGAAAGATCAAACCTGGAGCATTCCGTCGCGAAAGTCAGACACTCGACGAGCAATCAAACTTGTTGCTGGATGAACCTACAAGAACATCCAAGTCTTGAGGACGGTCAAAAATGGAGTATCTACAGTAAGGTTACCCTGTCCTAATCTCGTCAAGAGCTAGGGATTCACTACGCAAACAAGCGATTTCATACAATCCTGTATTCGGGTGAGCAACCTATCCTAGTTTGGAAAAATCTCTATGACTTCCAATATACAACTAGGTCGATTGGTCAAAAAGGGTACCTCAGCAAGACTACCTGCTATACCTCTTGCTCCTAACACCGAGAAGTGAAAGGAGGATCAAACGGTACAGCGGTAGTCTAGATCCAAGGCTTGTGTTCCCATCATGGCAGAGCCCGCAACCAGTCTGCCTTATGGCACGCTTTTCCAAGCGAGCCTCCAACAAACCGCTCAGGAATAGCAGATGGCAAACATTGTGACTTAGGCGAACCGATGCAAATGCAATGCAAAGAAACACATAAGTGTAAATAAAACAACATATCATGAGTTCGAATTAAGTTCTCTAAATCCCCAGCAGAGTCGTCAGAAACTGTAGCTCGACTTTTTCGCGCCCCCTTTCGGAGAGCTCGAATTGGTCCTACAGTTCGGACTCCTGTCATGATTCTGAATCTAATCTCACAAAGTGCAATGTGAAGCTGATAAATACCAAAGAGTCCAATCCGACAAGTCATTTTGGAAAATCGATTTTGAATCAAATAATGACAAAACTGGACTGTTTTGCCAGATTACAGAGTCGCCACCTAAATATTTTATTTTTGAAAAATTTAGGAAACCCTGACTCGTGCCAAAGGCCATGTGTCCATCATCACCAAAGTTGTCTCGGCTCGGGAACTTGGGTACGAGAGTCCAGAAATGAGCACCCCCGCTCGTCCGATCAAAGATCGGCCTTTACTATCATGATATGTTGTTTTATAAACCTTATGTGTTCTTATTCCAATTATTAGCTAACTTTACTATGTTACGCACACAAGCAAATATAAACTAAAATCGCAAGAATTGAAACGAATTCAACTCATGTTTGTTTTTGAAAATGGTTTGAAATTGCCACCCTCAAGTGGGCTAAAAAATGGATTTGCCATCAAACATGATGGGCTTAAAACATGATTTGCCACTTCGCAAAGTGGGCTTAAAATTCACACTCGTTGAATTGTTCCAATTCAAAAAATCAAGCCTTCATCCACAGGCATTCATGTAGTTAATCATTTAAGCACATTGCCTCATGGCAAGCATGCGAATCATGGCAATATGACAATCACACTCATGCAAGTATGCTAAAGCATAAAACTTATCGAGTACTCCAATCCAAAACAAAAACTAGTTAGAAACAATGCATAATCCTAACTATACAAGGTTCCTAATGCAACACATGCAATATGAAATTAATAGGCTCAGCTACTAATATGGCATATGATACAATTTGATAACATGCTTTGAAACACGTATTCAAATAAGTGTATTGAAATTGCAATGCAGTTTAAATGATGTGCCGAGCCTCGGTGCATGCAAGACAAATGAATGAATGTAAACGTGTAAGCATAAGGTATGCTAATCAAAACATGTCCCTAATCTAACCATCGAAAGCGGTTAAATAAAAGGGAGAGAGATGTGGGGTTGGAAGACATGCACACACACACACACACTAATTACAACATTATGCCATCGCGAAGGAGGGTCCGAATGAATAAGAGCTAAGCTAGGCAAACTAATCTAATTAAACTAATTAGACTAATTATTACAAAACAAAATAATGAAATAGCTAAGCTAAGCTACTTAATTATTACAACAATCAATGGAAATTAACTAGGTAATTAAGATATTAAACTATGTTGCTGCTACTCTGCTTCGAGAAGTAGAAGATACATGCGCTCGGTTCTCGCTCCGAAAAGTCCTCCGGTTTTGCTCTTGAGAGGCTCTGTTTGCAGGGTCGAGCACACTCCAGAATCTTTCTGCTCCACCTTACCAAATCAATGCTGAGGATTGCACCAATGGCCTACCGGCCATGATTGGCTGCTACAGACCCTCTGCCGGCCAAAAATGTGCCTTGCCGGCCAAGAGTGAGCCACTGCCGACCACCAATGAGCCACTGCCAGCCACTGGTGCTCTGAATTATCACACTACAACTAAGCACAAACAGAGAAAAATAGAGGGTTTTCCAGGGGTATGTTTGTCCTGTACCCCTCCTTATCATCTCAAAACATCAAAGGAGTGGCGCTCTTGGATCCAAAACCACCAATCGAGCATTTTCAATGCATGATGGCCAAAGATCCAAGGAGTACAATTTCAATAAATGCACAAAGATGACTCGAGGCCATCACCTTTTCATGTGTGATCAAAGGCAATGGAGACTAAGGAGATTGGCTCATTTCATCACTTTGAGTATGAAATGCTTCAATCTGCCTTGTGTTCAATATGACGTCCAATTGAACACATACAATGCAACACAACATGCTTAACTTGCTCAAGTTTTACTTATCACTTTTGTTTACTCATTTTAATTACCAACTCATTCTTTAGTTGATTTAGTCCAAGGTGAGTGTCCTCTAATGAGAGAGGCGTCAACAAAGGGATGATTTAAGAAATGAGAGAGATCATGTCGTTGGTTAGTAGAAACCCTCAAAAGAGGATTAAAACCATTAAGCAGAAGTCTCAATCTCAAGCTTAAACACAACCCTAAGGCTAACCAACCCTCAAAGCAAATGAAAAAAAAGTGATGAAATGAGGGAGGTTGCAGAGATTGAATGTGCTGAAATTACATGTAAAATGACATTACAACATGCAAGCAACTCATGCAAAGCATGTTTAAAAGCCAAAAACACCAAACTAATGAAGAACACTACACTATAAGCATGCAATACAAAGCTCCAAAGGTACAAACACTCCAAAATAGTCCTAAAATAGCCTAAGAGGAGTCCTAAAACATGCTTGAAGTAAGCTAAAAATACCTAGAATAGGAGGCTAACACATAGCACAAACTAAACTATTAAGCACAATTGCACTACAAGCATATAAAGCAAGTCTCAAGTGACCAACCCAGCTCAAAATAGAGCTAAAACTAGCCAAAAAAGTAGCAAAAACATGCTGAGATTAAGGTACAAAATGCTAGAAAATCATGCTCACATGTTAAGCTATCTAGGCTTACAAACAAGACACAAAGAAGGGAGGCTACCTCCTCCCATTTGGACCTCAAAACATAGTTTTTACCACTAAAAATCCCCTAAAATTCAGTGGTTAAAAGAGCCAAAAAAAAGTTATTTTAGAAAGCTTTGAAAGTTGGTACAACAACTTAATAATCAAGCAACAAAAAGAGTAGACTACCCCTAACTCCAAACAAACCTCAAACCACCATTTTAGACCATAAAAATAGAGATTTTCTGAGGTCAAAACCAACCTCAAAACAGTATGCAAAGATGGCAAAACAAGTATTTAATATAAGCTTAAAACACAAGTGGTCTACCTCTTGAAGACAAGATACAATTTAGGCACCAAGATCAAGTCAAACCAAGCCAAAATCCTCTTCTAGAGCTCAAATAGGACCTCAAGCAACCTCAACTCAATGGTGATCAAGTTTGATCAAGGGCTTATATGCAAGAGTGTAGAGAATTTAAGCTATAAGGCACAAAATATTTAGAAAGAGGATTCTATAGAGAGAGAGATATTTTTTGTCTTCAAAAATTTATAACCCTCCCACATGCAAGAGGGGGCCTCTATATATAGAAGATGCAAAATCCCCTCAAAGAGATCCAGTTATACACGTACAAGAAAATGGCTTAATCTGTGCAAACAGCTGGCACAAAATATTAGAAAATATCTACTGATACACTGGTGGCCGGCCGGCCATCAATGATGGCCGGCAGGGGCTCATTGATGGCCGGCAGGGTACATCAATGGCTGGCAGGACAAAATCCATGGCTGGCAGTGCATCAAAAACATCATGTTGAAAGGACCTAAACATGGTCCAAAAATGAGACAGAATTGATGCAGGGTTTGGAAAGCTCAAACCTGTGGTGTTCCGTCGCGGATTTTAAGCGCTTGAAAAGCAATCAAACTCATCACTGGATATACCTGCAAGAACATTCAAGTCTTGAGGACGGTCAAAAATAGGGTGTCTACACACACTTTCCACTGCTTTCATCCTAACAGTCTTTCCAACAAATAGGACAATGGATTCAAACTTGGAAAGTTGTTCTTCCAATAGGAAATAAATCAAAGATAAAAGGGTAAATTACACTGACACCCCCTAAATTTCTTTGAAATCACACTAACACCCCTTTTATTCTCCAAAATCACATGGACATCCCCTATCAAGTAATACCGTCAGTTACAATGGTAAAGTTATTGTAATGCCCTTTATTTATTTACTTAAATTTTATATAAAATAAATGAGATAATAAATAGGATGAGGGTATCGTCAAAGACTACACAAGTCCCTCTACCTCCGCAGCCATTGTCCATCGCCATTGGGGTTTGATTAAATTGCGTCGATGACCAGGAATAGGCAAGTGGTTATGGCTATAGTAGAGAGAAAGGGAATGGCGAGGAAAATGCAGAGGGAAGAATCTCCAATATGGCTAACGGGCAACCTAGTACATAGCTTGATCAATATCCATTCCATTCCTCTCACTTCTCTTCTCTTTCATCTGATTTGTCTGTTTTCTCTCTCGTCCTAGCAATTTTTTTCCCCCCTAAACAAATGGTTGATTGATTCTGAGTTTGGTTTGGGGATATGAGGGTTTGGATTGATTATTGGTTTTGTATGGAAGGAATGAAACAGTGGTATATAGGATGATTGAGTTTGAACGGGTGTAATGATGGGGTATGTAAGTTTGCAACTAGGTAGAGGAGGAAAGTGACGCTGTGATTGTTATAGGTGTATGCATATTATATGTACATATATTTTGTGTATATATATTTGTTAAAACTAGATTTTGTAGAATGGAACTATTGAAACTCTGTTATGGGCATATATTTAATTGTTTACATTTGAAGCTCTTTAATTGTTGAATCTCTCTTTAATTGTTGAAATCAGATATTGCTTGTTATCTAATTTGTATAGTGAAATATTAGGATAGATGGTTGCCACTAATTACAATGGCATGGTGATAGTAGAGTTCTTTCATTGTTGGGTTTGCTTGTGTTTTTTTATGTATATACAACTTTTGTACATGGTGATAGTTGAGTTCTTTCGTTGTGGGGTTTGCATGTTTGTTTGTTTGTTTTTTTTTTTTTTTTTTTTTTTTTTTTTTTTTTTTGTACATACAACTTTTGTATCATACAAGTTTGACCAAGAATCATGGCCTCTATTTTTCAATTTTCTCTCTAAAACCTTCTCTATGAAATTGTAGTTGGTTTTTATATGATGGCGGGTTTTGTAATGGTGGTGATATGTGTATGTGTGTGTATATACAAGTTATGTAATTGTGGAAAAGAGGAGGAAGGGGAAAGGACGAAAGAGGAAGGTAATTCATTTTAAATATTTCTTGTTCTGATGTCATCATTTTCTGTTAGGTTAATGGACGATTTATTAACGAATTGAATTAAATGTTACAGATATTATAAAAGTAAGGGAGGCCAATGGTATTTCAAGAAATAAAGAGGGTGTTAGTGTGATTTCAAAATAATGAAGGGGGGTTTTAGTGTAATTTACCCAACTTAAAATATCATACTAACCTTTTCATGGTTCTAGAAAAGCCTCCAAGCTTAAGAGGGAAAACAATAATTCATGTATTCTCTTATCATCAATATACTTTGAAAAGAGAATGTTGAAATTTATTTTATCAAACATAAGCTTCATGTGGATTGAATTAGTGTGATTTCAAAATAATGAAGGGGGTTTTAGTGTAATTTACCCAACTTAAAATATCATACTAACCTTTTCATGGTTCTAGAAAATCCTCCAAGCTTAAGAGGGAAAACAATAATTCATGTATTCTCTTATCATCAATATACTTTGAAAAGAGAATGCTAAAATTTATTTTATCAAACATAAGCTTCATGTGGATTGAAAGTTAAAATTAAAATCATATAACAATTGATTTGAAGCAATTAAAACATTTCTTTTTACTTGTTCACACTTGTTTTGTTGGTTGGAGATTGTCTTGCTGACTGCTGACGCTTAAAAAAGGATACAAACAAGTGCTGTTCAAGCACCATTTGACTAGCATTATTCAAATTTCTATTATTGTGTGTGAACCAATACCTAATTTCGCTTTTCCTAATAAAGAAAATTAAAAATCAATCAAACAAAGGATTTACGTTCACATTTACAACAAAATAGCATCTGGCTTAACATGCTACTAGCTGAAATCTATTAAATTCAACTAGAACATTAAGCACTAAACATGACCAAAAACACTTTAGATGGTTGTCTACCCAAACTAACAAATTAAGAGAGGCCTACCACAAGTTATAGCTGCTATATGTGAATTTCACTAAATATATTTTAGAATAAATCCCTAAAAATTATCTTAAATCAATCACAAGGTTTCAAGACATAAACGTAAAGAAAATATAGTTCCAAAATACTTTTACTTAAATTGCTAACAAACTAATACATTTTTACAACCATCTAAAAATGCAATCAAAATTCAAAAAACATAATCAGCCACTATTACACAAACACTCCCACTTACCCTACAACACTTACAACTCACAAAATACTACAAATATTTATAAAATTAAAATTATGTTGGAACAATCTTTTGTGTACAAAAAAATAAATTGAAACTAAATCAAACAAATAAAATAAATAACATACCGAATTTATTTTATCAAACCGAATGAATAATAAAAAGATCAAGTTGAGTGTGTGACACTCTGTCCTTAAGACAGATTCGCCCCGTTTCGGTGCTTACGAACTAATGGCGTCTATCTCCCAGGATACAATGATCTTCACAAATTGTAGTAACACCCCAAACAATTTGTTCGGCAAACAAAAAGCTTGTGTTCTATACTCTCTTTAATTTTCCTAAAAACTAATATGAAGAAAATATAAAACAGAGCAGAAAATTGGACAGCAAAAATATAATTTTTAGACTATTTTTTCGGATGAGAATGACTGCTGGAAATGGTAGTATTTATAGAGAACCAAGGCTGTCTGAACAGGTGTTATATTTGAATGAACAGATGCAAAATTAAACTGAACAGATATAGCACTGTTTCAGACAGATAACTGCTGGTAACTGCAGCAGTTAAATATCTGTTCAGAAACTGTCCACCAACCGAATCTGTTTTGGTCTTTTTGAACCTGCTGGACTTGGACTGAAAGAGGAAAGAAACTATGACAGAAATTAAATTTAAATTTGAATTAAATTAAATTAAATTTTTCCGCTAGTTTTTTTTTTTTTTTGAAAAAAATTCAAATAAATTTTGTCTAAAAAATTAATATAAGAACTGACCCGACCCACACCTGCGCCCGGTCGGTGGCAATGCGTGCGCGCACGTGTGGTGGTTTGGGCTAAGATTCACTTTATCCATAATTCCTCCCTTCTACAAACTTGGGGTACCCCTTAGGGCCCAACCTAAGTTAGTATACCAGAGCTTATATACACACAAAAACTCACTTAAAGTTTCAATGTGGGACAACCAATTCAAGGAAACCCACATTTACTTTTTTAATTGTCCATTCCACAAACCTGAAAACGACGTCAACTTCTCATTCACTCATAAATGGTTTTGATGAACTGTCTTCACCGTGTGACTTGCCATGTGACAAGGAACACATTACCTCTCCGGACCCAACCCGAAAAACGTTTGGGGTCCACTCAATTTTGGGCTCAAAGTTGACCCAAAATAAGCCTTATAAAACCAAATTTTTCCGACAAATTACACGTCACATTAAAACAAGAAAGAGATACCAAGCGATGGTAAGATGGACGTTGGCAACAACACGAGGGCAACAATCTATGGTTTAAATACAGAGAGAAATCAAATTACCTGATTTTGGATAGAGGTCGTAACGCAAATGGGTTGGGGTTGGCGGTGGCGTAATGGTCATTGTTGGTAAATCAGTGGCGGTGACTTTGGATTCCCAACGGTATAACGGTGGTCCGGCTGTAAGAGGAACGCGAGGGACAAGAAAGGATCCTGTAAACAGGAAGAGACCGTGAGAGAGGGATCAGAGGAAGGAGTCAGTGAGATAAAGGGTTTAGATACAACCACACCAAAAAGAGGGAAGAGGAAAACAAGAGACCAGAGGTTAATGTACCACTTTATCATCTATCTATACTATATATATATATATACATGTGAGCACTTAAATTGATTTCTTGAAACTTTGTCTCTTCTCATGCCAAGTGTCTAATGATTTATTAAAAAAAGAAAGTTAGAGAAGAGAATGGGCTAAGACTTGAACTCAAGGCCACAAATTTGATGAGAAAGATTATTACCACTTGAGATTACAACCATTGTATATTAAATATGTTATTTATTTTTATTTATTTAATTTGCACACGTATCGCGTGTGCCAACTACTAGTATATATATATGGGAGCTGTTTAAGTATGCAACCCCCTGAAAGTTGCACACCATGTGCAACCTAATTATTAGCCCTCATTTTTTTCGCTTCCCTCGCTCTTTCTGGGGCGTTTTGGAAATATGGTAAAAAGTTGATTTTTGACTTTTTACTAAGTTTTTTGACTTTTTGGAAATGATTTTAGAAGTTAGTAAAAAACTGCTTTTGACTTTTTTTTGTTAATGTTTATTTATGATGTCACATCACAATAAAATGACCAAACTATTTCACCTAATTTAAAAATTTACATGTTCACCCATATATAACCCTAAACAATACAAAGGGTATAATTATAATTTCTCATATAGCTTTTTTTTCACTTTGCCAAATGACTTTTTGCTAAAAAAATAATCAATGTGTTTGGTTTGAGTTTTCTGAATTAAGTTTTTTGAAAATTGAGTTTTTTATTTTTCGTGTTTTTTTGTTTCTAGTGAATTTTTTTAAAATTTTAAGCATTTTTTTTTTTACTTTTTTAGATGCACCTTACTTAGATGTATATAAAAAGTAAAAAAATTGTAAAAACATATTCTAAAAAATTAACAAATACAAAAAAATATGAAAAATATACTAAATTTTTTTTTTTTGTATTTTTGGTATTTATTGAATTTTTAAAAGATTTTTTTACAAAAATTATACTTTTTATGTGTATTTACTTTAAGTGTGTCTAAAAATAAAAATAAAAATTGCTTTAAATATTTTAAAAATTCAATAAAAACAAAAAAAATACGAAAAATAAGAAAGTAAAATTTTCTAAAAATTATTTTTAAAAAAATGAATCCAAACAAGCTGGATGTATTTTTTTTTTTTTTTTTCTAACTATAAACGCAGCTTTTTATCAATATTGCCAAAAGACCACTCAGTGGTAATTTCCCATTAACTCAATGCCAGCAATGATTGTTATTACTTTTTTCTGTTGAATGAAAGGATAGAAGGGGCAACTGCTTTAAATTTTCTTTAAAGGTAAATTACACACTTCCTCTCCTTCTTTTTTTTCTTTTTCTTTTTTTTAAGATTTGAACAAAATATATTCTATGTTTTTTTTTAACATAATTATGCTATTTTTTTAAAAAGTTTAAATTGATCGAAATTAATGTGGATAATATATAGTGCAAATACTAAAATAAATAAAGATAAATATATATTTTAGTAAAACGAGATGACAACATTATTTTTTTTGTTCATACGAATAAAGAATTATTAATAAAAAAAAGCCTAACTATTACGTAAATTAAAATTTTAATATTTCAATATAATTATATCAAAAATATAAAATTAATTGTATTATTTTAAAACTTGAACCATAGCTTAATTAACCCAATCAGTTTCAAAGAACGTTGGAAAATTGGCAATACGTTAGGCTTTGTTTGGCGGAGGAATTTACACGTTGCCGTCATTAAAGAAAATGTCAATGATCGATCATTAATCTTGATACACCTAAATATTTAAAAATATAAGAAGTGTATTAAAATGTTAATTGTTTTGACATTGTCTCCATTTTAATTTTTAATAACAGTTCATAGATTAGGGCAGTGACGAAATTAGAAAATCAAATTAGATAGGGCATTTATTAATTACAATATTGAAAATTTTTACAAAAATATTTCACGTAAGTTTTTACGATTGATTTTGAGAAACATCAAAAAAATAATATTATTTATAACTAGTGTATCATGGATAATATTAAAAAATATAAATATAAGTCTTAAAATAAATTATATAATGATAAATTATTTTTTATACAAAATTTGATTAAAAATTCAATATAATGGTAATACCACGTCATCATTAGTATGTGATATCACCAACTAATAGTAAATAAGCACATAGAAAGTGAACCTCACATGTCAAATGTAACTAACAATCTAATAAATTTTTTATCTTTATAGTGAGATTACTTATATTTGCATGTCAATAATAATGACATTACCGTTACATTCATAAATTTTCATGAAATTTTATATGGTTTATAATACTCTTTTCATTTTCGATCAAAATAACCATTATTGTTCTCATAACTTTTAAAATGTCATTAACATTTCGCTCTAATAACATTTTTGTAATTTTTTTATTTAAAACATTTTCTTTATATTTGTTATAAAAAAAAAAATTCCAAAATCCAGAAAAAAAATAAAGATTCGATTCAACTAATTGAAGTTTAACTATTATATACATATATATATATATATATTTGTTATCTAAATTTTGTTAAATTGTAATATAATAGAAATAAATTTTTATCATTTTTGTTTCATCCAAACAATTTTTTTTTTTTTTTTTTTTGATAATGTTACATTTTTTTTATCGAAACAATTTTTAATCATAAAATGTGAAATAATATCACAAAATATGTAATAATATCATAAAATGTGTAATTTTATTTTTAAATCAAAAATTATCATAATTTTTATTTAAAAATATATATAATATTTATCTAAAAATAGATGATATCCACTACAAAAATATGTATAATACATATTTTTAAAAGAGTATGTATCAAAAAATTTCAAAATATAGATTACAGCAGTGGGGGCCCACCAAAACTTGTCTCCAAAATTTTACCCGCAAATAGCTCCATTTGTTATCATCCACAAGCTAATGTGACTACTTTTTGATAAAATTTTGAAGACTTCTCAAACACAATAGAATTACTCTTGAACACAAAGGGTTCGTTTGGCATGAAAATTTAAGTTAGGTTGGGATTATTTTAGTAACAAAAAAATAAAATAAATTTATTAGTTTAATAAGATAAAATGTTACATCTAAATCATAATTATTTTATTTTTTTTCTCACAAAAGTTAAAAAAGTCAAAAAATTTATCCTAAACAAGATTTTTAGGCTAAAATAGTCGAAAATTTAAAAAGTCAAAAAATCAACTTACATTCCAAACGAAGGCAAAGCATAGCGTAGTGTATAGTTATCAGTTGGATTTTTTCACATTTGCATTTTAATCTGAGAGAATTTGAAAAATCAATAGAGCATATACTTGTCTTATTATGATGATCAGAATTAATTATTTTGTAAAACTTTTCATATATATCACATATAAAAAAATTAAATGAATTTGATAGTTGTAATAATATTTTTTATCATGTTTGTGTTTAAAGAAACAGATGATATATTTTTAAAAGTGTATGTATCGTTTATTTTTTTGAACATAAATTTGATAAAAAAAAAAACTTGTTATGATTATTAAATCAACTTAATTATTTTATAAATAATATACATTAAAAAAACAAATTGAATTGAAACAGAACTTACAATAAACTTCACGCAGGCATTAAATTTTCTCAAATTAAAATATAAATATTAAAAAAGCCTAATTTATTATGAAAATACACACCGTTATGGGCTCACAGACTTGGACTGAATGGTCAGTCCCCTTTGATGAGCTCGTTTCGATCCAAAGTACAAATATAATTTAATAAAGAGAGTTTGTTGTGAACAGAGATACGATAATGATGATGGTTGAGTTGTGGTAACGAAGGCATCAAATGTTTGACCTAGGAAATCTAGCCGACAAAGCGGGCTACCATTCTGGAAAATTGAGAAGTTTCAATTGTTTGACTAATTAATAACAAAGAGAGGTGGGGATCACTTGCAGTTATCAGTTGGAATCTTATATCACAGATTCTCTGCATCTTATTCAAAACTCTCAACCAACCCAGTTGCATCTCCAGTTGTTTCATCCCTTTTCATATTATAAATCAATGGAATGGAACTTTTTACGCATGTTATTGGTCAAGTGGTTAATATTATTAAAAAAAAAAATAGAACAACGAAATCAATTTTCTTTTTTTTAATTTTTTTATAGATGATATATGAAAAAAAAATTTACACAATAAATAAGTTGAATCGTCAAAATAAAATCCGTAATTAGACAGTACCCTTTAATTTAAATTTTAAACCATAGGAAAGTGCAGCAGCAGTAGGCTCATTAATGACTCTCTGCAAATCGAGACCAGCAATTCGTCCAGCATCCATTGTTGCTTGTCTCTGAGAATTATTGAAATAAGGTGGGACAGTGATCACAGCTTTTGTAACAGTCTTTCCAAGATATGATTCTGCAGTTTCTTTCATCTTGGTCAGAATGAACGCTCCAATTTAGTTTGGCGTGCAAGAATTCTCTAGAGTAATCTTTTAAGGCTTGACACGTTCCCACTAAAAAAATTAAAAGTTGAGATTATTTTAGTGAAAAAAAAAATCTTTCATTTTCTGCTCCCCTTCTCTCTCTCTCTCTGCTCATCGATTTCTACCTTCACCGCCAGAAACTTCACAGAGGCGATCAACCTTACTGTGGACAATTACGTTCTTTACTCCAATCGATCCCCCCCACGCCGTTGAGATCAAGTCTGGTGTTGCCCACGAACAACACAATCGGCAAATCTTGGGAAAACGCTCAAACTCTTGACATTGCTCTCTTTTTCTCGTTCACCCAGCATCGCACAAACTCTCGACATTGCTCTCTCTCTCTTGCTCACCCATCGTCGTCTAAAGGTTTATAGAGTCTGTTTGAATTTATTTTCTTTGAAATGAAAATTTGAGAATTAAGAATTTTTGTGCACTTTGTGTTTTTTAGGTCTGGAATCCCATCATCAAATTTTCTTGAACCGACTGAGATTGTCAAATTTACCGACCAAACAATCCTAACGAATATTCACGAATAAACCAAACAATATTCTCCCAAATGCTCTTTTTTTTCTTTGGGATTATTTTCGTCTAGTTTTGTAGGGAAGGTTGAAAATAATTGTTGTGTTTGGATTTGGATTTTTTAATTTTTATTTTAACAAGTTTTTTTTTTTTTTTTTTTTTGATTTTGGAGTTATGGTTGGATAGGGTTTGATAAATTGAAGATCGAAAAGGAGAAATTGAGTTTGAATTGCATAAACTGAGTTTGAGTAATTGTGTTTGAGTTGGATAAATTAGGTTTGAATTTCAATTGAAAATGAGGAGCTTAGCTGGCCGAGAATGGTTCTACCAGCGCCTGCGAGGAGGGTGCTTCTTTCTTAGCCCCTCCGCTTCTTACTTTAGGGTTTTGCTTTAGCAAATGTAAGAAAAAAATAGCACTACTATAGGGAGAGATAAAACGATCTCTCAAAATGTGTGGAGAGAAACAGAGAAAGAAAAAATTAGAGAGAAAAGAGGAAAGAAAGAAAAGCTTTGAGAGTTTTAGACAGAGTTGGGTAATTGTAGGCTACCATATATCATGTATTGAGGAGAAAAAGATGAGAGGAGAAGGAAGAAGAGTGCGCGGTAGATGGAGAATTATTCTGGTGGCTATGTATCCACTCTCTCTCTCTTCGTTTCTATTTTCACCATTTTTTTAAATTTTTCAAATTTTTGCATTTCAGCTGTTGGATGAATCACTCTAAGAGATCACTTGAGAGTCTTCACTCTAGAGGATCTAGACGTTTGGCTTGGAGAGTATTGATGCCCATTAGCTTCAACCCAAGCATCTCCATTGGGAGCCCTAACTATCCTGTATGGAACCATCTTCATTTCTTTGTGTGTCTGGGGGTCATCAAATCGTCTACCAATGAGATGCTTAGTCCCAAAAATCGTATTTGTTGGGTTGGTCACAGCTTGACGTTTGGCAGGGGTACCGACGAGAAGCCCTCCCTTTTGGTTAAAGACAACCACTGATGGTGTAATCCGAGATACCTCAGTGCCTATTTGGAAAGCGGGTTTGGAAGTGTTTTTTTGATTAAAATAGTCACAGAAAATAAAATAAATTTTTAATTTAATAAGACAAAATATCACATTCAACTCATAATCATTACATTTATTCTCTCAAAAAAAACTAAAAAAATCAAAATTCCTTCTTAAACTAAACTTTTTAGTTCTGGGCTAAAATAATCAAAAAGAGTCAAAAAAAAAAAAAAAACTAAAAGTCAACCCACTTTCTAAACCAAGCCTCAGCATTTTCAATCACTTTGGGAGTCTACAAATAATGACGAGGGTTGATCAGCATTCTAACGTAATATCAAAACAAATATGAATATTGGATATATCCTATGTTACATGGACTCGGGTATGGGTGTCGGGTGCGGGTATGTATCTAGAGGTCGGACTCATCAAATCATAAATTTAAGGATACGCGGACTCGGTAAAAAAATGTCATATTTTTATATTTTTAATCTAATATGTGAGATAAAATGGTATTATATTTAACTTATAGTGTCAAAATGACATTTATAGCAATTATATAACAATATATACATATAATAATAGTGTTATATACAATTATATAAGAAGTATCCGTTGAAAAGTATCCGACACATATCCCATACCCTTGTCCGAGTGTCGGGTGTCCAACACGGGTATTTGATTTAATTTGAAGAGTCCATGTAACATAGGATATATCTAACCGTGCCCTCCATTACTGCAACGCATGAGTTTGTGGTGTACCCAAGTCAATTCCAATAACATCATTTCCAGCAGGCTTTGAACTGTTTCAGAAGGAAAAGTTGCCAGAAGCAAAAAGAAGATAGCGAGCACACTTGAAGAGAGAGAAGTATATCTGATAACACCTAAATGGTCTGGCCAAACTTGCCCATTTGTGACCCATAGGTGAGAAAGCCCATGCCGACTTAGCATTTCCAGTCAGCTGAAAAGACATTAAAAAATTATAACATTCAGTTATGTGGCTCCGTACATTGAAATTGGACCAACTATACCTCCGTTTGGAAAACGGTTTCGCTTTTTAATTTTTTGATTTTTTTTGTCTATTTTAATTTGAAGCTAAAAAATTTGATTTGAAAAAAAAATTTAACTTTTTTATGAAAAAAAAAATGTAATAATTATAAATTTAATGTGATATTTTATTTTATTGAACTAAAAAATCTATTTTATTTTTTATGATTATTTTAACCAAAAAAACCCACAAACCAACTTCCTAAACGAAGCTAATAAATCTTAAAAGACTAACCAATTATCCATTATACATGCTCTGAGCATCAAAAAGGCCATATAGCCTGTGTTTGGCAAGTGGGTTTACGGGTTTTTTTGGCTATTTTAGCCACAAAAAACAAAATATACTATTTTAGCCATAACAAACAAAACATCACATCCAATCCATAATCATTACATTCTTCTCTCACAAAAAAAGTCAAAAAATTCAAAAAGTCAAAAAGTCCTTCCCAAACCAAGCTTTTAAGCCTAGGCTAAAATAGTCAAAAAAGTCAAAAAGTCAAAAAACCAACCCACTTCCCAAACGGAGGCATAATTTTTTCTGCTCTATTTGGTACCATTTTCAAACTAGTTTTCTATTCTTACATTTAAATATGATGTTTGGATAGAGTTGTAGAATTAATTTTTCACAACTCTACAGAAAACTCTGTTTGAGAGCGCGATTTTCAAAAAAAAAATTCAAAATTTGGCCTAACCAGTCGTCCAGCCGGTTGACAGAAACAATGTAATTTTTTTTATTTTTTTTTTTTGCAATTGATATGTTAATTTTTATATATTCAAAAAAATATTTTTCAAATTTTTTAAAATTTTTTGTGTTTTAATAGAATTTTGAATTGTATATTTGGTTATGAGTTGTAAATTTTTGTATCAAATATCAAATGTCACATCAAAAATTTTCCACTCAGTTCAAAACTATTTTCAAAACTGTTTCACCAAATAAATTATTCACACTCAAAACATAGTTCTAAAACTCAAAATACAACTCATACTCTCAAATCATAGTTACAAAGTTCTACCAAACAAAACCTTTGTATCATATATACAGGTATATGTTTGACAACTAAATACTACAATAAAAAATGCACGCTTGTGGAATTTAAGGACTGGTTTGACATCTTTCAAAAGAGTTAAAAAGTCAAAAAGTTACTAAAAAAATTAAAAAGTTATCGTAATTCATCAAAAAAATATAAAAAAATTTAACTTTACACAAAAAAAAAAAAGTACAACTCACTTCTCACGTGAGATGTACTTTAGCTGACTTTGGTTGGACAAAGGGAACAGGCGGGTGCACAAACAAGACGGTGTTGTTCGGCCTGTGGGGGCCCATCACGGATCCCGTTTTGATAATTTGAACCGTTCAATGAGTATAACTCGTTGAGTATTATATACTTGTAAAAAAATCACACTGATCGGATATTGCTAACTACATGAACAAATCAATTTTATATAAAAAAAAATAAATAGCGTTATAGTTAACTGTTGACAAAAAACTAATCCGATCAGATTACTATCAATATCCGATCAACATGATTGTTTACAAACATATAGTACTTGACGAATTTTACACATTCCACGGTTCCAATTAGTAAAACGAGACCCATTGTAGGCCCCCACAGGCCTAACAACACTGTCCAATTCAATGCCCGAAAAAGAGACAAGCATCTCCTATACACTAGTCTGCACAATGCTGCCACCGTACTGCCTACCATACTGCCTACTTGCCAAAAAGCTTCTATACACTAATTTATACAATTTTTTAATACACATTTTTTCATAAAAAGTCAAAAAGTTATTTCAAACAACTTTTTTTCCTCAGACTTTTAGTATAAAAATTTTAAAAATGCATTTATTTAGGACATCCCAAACAATACCAAAATCTGTTATACAAAATTCTCTATACAGAGGAATCAAATTATAGAACGCCTGGAACACATCATTATTGGCGACACTAGATATCAAAGTTAGTTGAAGCTCAGAAGAACTTAGCCTCCGTTTGGGAAGTGGGTTGATTTTTTGGCTTTTTGACTTTTTTGGCTATTTTAGCCTGGGCTAAAAAGTTTGGTTTGGGAAGGGCTTTTTGGCTTTTTGGCTTTTTTTACTTTTTTTGTGAGAGAAGAATGTAATAATTATGGATTGGATGTGATATTTTATTTTTTGTGGCTAAAATAGCCTATTTTATCTTTTGTGACTAAAATAGCCAAAAAAAACTCATTTAGCTCTTGCCAAACGGAGGCTGATTAAACAAGACTTTCACAAAAATGCTCCACCACTCCCCATTACCTCGGAGAAGGCATAGTGTTGATATAATTACTAAAATCACCACCATAAGAAGACTGGAAAATTAGAATCACATGCCCACCACAATTCAAGAACTAAAACAATTCAACCCAATTAAATCATGAAAAATCAATTTGTAGTTTAAGGAACAAACAATCCCAATATTATGCATACTACCCATGGAGTAAAAGGTGCAGCCAAGTAAAACTCATATATTACTAGGGCCAGAAAATGAAAAAATCTACAAGAACAGAAACCCAGAGTTAAAACTGAAATTGAACCCCAAAAGGGAATATCACACACACACACAAAACGAATTTTATTCTATCAGGAAACAAAAATAGTGTTAAAAATCAAAACCCATATGAGAAAAAGTAGTTGATATCAACAATGAATAAATCAAATGAATGGAGAACAGGGCGGTGTTGAAAAATGAATACTTACGGATTTGTAGGCAGAGAGAGAAGCGGAGGGGAGATCGCGGCGACGAAGAGATCTGAGCAACACGGCGGTTGCCATTAGAGAGTGGAAATCGAATCAATTGATCGAAACGATGATAAAAAGAAGAAAAATGCTTCGGAGCACTAATTAGTGCTCCCACTAATTAGGTGGCAGTGGGTCCCGCCATTAATGATGTGATGTTTTGGTCTTGGAGTTGTATTTTTTTTTTTTTTTTTTTACTTTTTTAATGCATTAGTGCTATTAGTGGTGATATTTTTAGTGAGATGAATCATTGTTGTAATAATAATAAATAATAAATAGAATATACTATTCTGATCAGGTACTCGGGCCCCATAGCTCTAGCCCTCTATAATTTTTTTATAATTATCATAATGTAGGTGTTTGGAAAGAAATTATTTCAGATTTTTTTTTATTTTTAATTATTTTAATAGGTTATTTTAGTTTTTGTGTTTAGAAAGTTGGGTTAGATTTTTATTTAAGTTGTTGTATTGAAAAATATGTTTGAAATGATGTTCAAAGTGAAATGACAAATTTATTCCTAATTTCACTTTTTTCAAAATTAATCTAAAGAAATAAAATTGTTATTTACTTATTTGGGATTAGCCTATGATTACAAATATACTTAGCCTTCGTTTGGAAAGTGGGTTGACTTTTTCATTTTTTGGCTTTTTGGCTTTTTTGACTATTTTAGCCTGGGCTAAAAAGCTTGGTTTGGGAAGGGCTTTTTGACTTTTTAGCTTTTTTGACTTTTTTGTGAGAGAAGAATGTAATGATTATGGATTAGATGTGATGTTTTATTTTTCTCCTTGGACTATCCGAAGAATCATCCACAAAATAGATGGGGAATTTACCAATAAATTCCATATAAAAAGTTCAAAACCCATTTAATCCTCAAACAAAACACTTGCACCAATTAGTTCTACACATTTTTAATTGTTACCAAAAAATCCTATTTTTTTTTAAAAAAATTTACAGATACTGTTATATCTTACTACCGTCGGACTTCCGTCAAACGGTCACCGGAGGCTCATCGGAATGTTCAACATCACCAAAAAGTCGCCGGAGTATTGCCGGAAAGTAGCCGGAGTATCGCCAGAAGTTCACCGGAGTGTTAAGAACGTTAATGGAAGTCGCCAGAATGTTCAGAACGTTCACTGGACGTTAAGAACATCACTGGAGACTCACCAAAATGTCTAGAATATTGTCGAAAAAAAAAAGGAATAAATGAAGAAATTAGAGCCAAAAAAACATAGCAAAATGTGTTAAATATTGATAAACTAAAAGAAAAAAAATGAAACGACAAAAAACAGCTACAATGGGAAAAACATATGCTATTTTTCAATTTTTGTAACGTTTAAACAAATAATTTCCAATATTGATCAAACTGAAAAGTAAGTTTTGAAATTGTAAAATACTACAGTTTCAAAGCAAAAATCTATTAAGCATTTATCCTTATTAATCAAACTGAGAAACATGTTATGAAACTGTAAAATTTTATAGTTCTAAAGACTGTTATGAAACTGTAAAATTTAACAAATTTATACCATGATTCATTCCAGCACCAAAAAAATTTGAAACTGCAAAATTTTACAGTTTTCACCGCCTGTAACTAAAACTCAAAAACAACTTGTTCAAAACTTAAAAATTTTCTCCATTACAACAGAAAAAAGAGAAGTATATAACAGAGAAAATGTAAAAAAAATAAGAGATCGAAGGAGAGAGGCAAATATAGAGAGAGGATTGTACTCCAGCAACTATTTTTTGTTTAGATCTAGCCAAATCTGATGTAGATCTACTCATCTTTTTCGTCGAAAATATATCTTCTTCGTCGTCGATGAGGGTGAAGTCACAAGTTGATTTCGATGGTTGGAGGTTACGGATGAACCCCGATCAATGGTGGTCATCGGTCACCGATCGTCGTCCATGACAAAGAAGATAAGAGAAAAATGCAAAAAAAAAAAAACACAAAGGAAAACGTAAAGAATGAAGCAAAAAGCAAAGAGAGAGAGAGAGAGAGAGAGGAAAAGTAAGACTTTTGGGTCTACTCAAAAAATTGTTGGATTAAATAGTGTACACATATTTCAAATATTTGGGAGCTCTAAATTGGGAGCCCTAAAGGAACTCTAGAGAGTGGGCCCCACTGACTGATGTGATGTTTTGGCCATAAGTTTTTTTTTTCTTTTTTTTTTAAATTTTCACCTCATTAATGATCCATTAGTGCTCCTAAATTAGTGGGATGTATCATTGTTTTTTCTTTTAACTAGCCCAGCAACAATTCGAGTTTGGCACAGCCCGGTAAACACCCCCTCGACCTCCAAGCTTCGGCCTACACTTAAATATGGATGGGCCAGATGACCCAACAAAAACATGGATGGCCCCCCAAAAGCCCATATTTAGAAGTTCCAATGCCACCTTTAAAATGTTGTTGTGTTGGAAGGGTATTTTTGGACCGTAGCAGTGCTAAAATAATATATCACAACATAAAACACTCATTATAGCAGTTTAATATATGTGATACAAATAGGGTTGCATGTGAATTTATAATATTAATCATTTAAGAGTAAAAAAAATATTAATTGTATCCACAATATTTATTTATTTTTATTTTTTTATTGAAGAATTTTAACGAAATCAAACGTTTGGATAAAATTGACACATAAATTTATTACTCGTGATAATAAGATTCTCATTTCCCTTTCTATCATTCAGGGATACCTTTCCTTAGGCTTGGTTTGATTAGCGAAATTAATAGTGATAGAATTTAACAATCTATAGAACTAGTGTAGGATTAGTTATTCAACTAGATTAGCGAATAAATAATCCTCTCTTATTCAAGTTTGTTTTGCAATGAATATAAAATATATAATCTCAATTATATGTTTGTTTTACATTGTTAGTTACAAGATTAAAACATTCATCAACTTTATTAAATAGAATGTAAATCAAAATTTAATATGGATAACAAAAATTACAACCACACACTATGGTGGTAACAATACCAGAAAAAAATTATATTTTATTGATAAATAATGCAAAGAAAATGAGACACAAATAGATCAAGCTGAGGCACAGATATCTCGTTTTCTTTAAGGAGATCAAGCCCACTGTGGTAGGAAGAACCCAAATGCCGATGTAGCAGTCACAAAACTATAACTTGTCCTTTCCAGGATACAACAGCCCGACCACTTGTCGTATGGTTCACGCCAACTCTGCACAAGATGGTGAACCCAAAGCTCCACCATGAAAAACACATTTCTTTGCTAGTAATCTCTCTTCTATAGAAAATAGTTGGTGCGTGTTGGTGTAGAAAAGAGTAGATCAGAGAGACTATTTATAGACCACTAGGACCTTACAAGTTACACCAAAAATAAAAATGATCATTAAACTAGAGAAAATGAAAAAACTCCAAAAATTAACTCACCACCAAGTTCATGAATTCTAATTACTCTCCATTCATGAACAAGATAAAAGGTTACCAAAGTAATGAAACTCCATTCATGAATAAGATAAGAGGTTATCAAAGTAATAAAACTCCATTCATGAACAAGATATATCAATAAATAAATAAAAGATATTAAAATAGTCCAACAATCCCCCACTCATTTTAATATCAACAAGGACAAGAGAGATTACCAAACAAAAATAGACTAATATGCATCATGAAGGTATGCTCTGTATTGAATCTTCATTAGTGAAACAGCAACCTCTACTCCAGAGTCAGTAGTGGTCTCAGACTTGAACTACGACTGCTTTGAGGAAATAAAGTATTACTGATCACACATAATAATCCAGGTGTTGACATAAGCTTTAATAGCCACCAACATTACGGTTTTGTGTTAATCCCAGTTTTCATGAGCATATTTGAGAATAAGCCTTGTTCTCATAGAAAGCGGCCCCACTTTCATGCTCACATAGGTGAAATCTGTCGAGGATGTTCCTGTAATTAACACACCCTACTCAACAAGAGCTACAGAATTTCATTAAGAGTATAAAAACTCAACCCTCCAACATTACAGGATAAATGCACTTACATCATAGGGATGGAAAACAAAATATTAAAGAGTGCATTTTTACAACGACCATATGATTCGTTCTTCCCATTGAACCTAGTTACAGGATCTCTGATCCTTAGGTTGGGTATCCTCATACATGGTTTATGATTTTATAGGCTTTAAACCCATCCCCCTAGATATATTCCAAACCCTATCTCTCGGCAAGGCCTTAGTTAACGGATCCACAAGATTATCACAAGATTTTACATAATTCACAGTTATGATGCCATTACTCAAATAGAATCTCACATTACTGTGTTTTCTTCGAATAGGTCTGGATTTACCATTATAAAAATGGTTGTTCACTCTATCAATAGCAGTAGGGCTATCATAACGAATTAACACAAGAGGAATTGATTTTTCCCAAAAAGGAATTTCATGTAACAAATCTCTTAACCAATTCGCTTCCTCATATACTGAAACTAATGCTATAAGCCCAGCTTCCATTATAGAATTAGCAATTATAGTTTGTTTTTTAGATTTCCAACATATAGCACCACCACCCAAGGTAAAAATAAAACCCGAGGTAGAGAGAGAATCACCTGAGAAAGTGTTCCAATCGGCATCACTATATCCTTCAAGTATCGCAGGATATTTGTTATAAAACAAACCATAATTTTTGGTACCGGATAAATATCTCATAATTCTTCCCATGGCTAGTCAATGATCTTGACTTGGTTTGCTAGTAAACCTGCTAAGTACTCCAACAACATATGCAATGTCAGGTCTAGTACAGTCAGTAGCATATCTCAAACTACCAATCACGTTAGCATATTCCTTTTGATTAATCACTTATTTTTCATTTGTTACAACAGATAAATGTATGCTTGCATCAAAAGGAGTAGCAACATGTTTACAGTCTAGAAAGTTATATTTCTTTAAAACTTTCTCAACATAATGCGACTGATCAAGAAAAATATCATTATTAGTCTTGGTAATTTTAATTCCCAAAATAAAATCGGCTTCACCAAGATCTTTCATATCAAATTGCTATTAAGCATATTTTTAGTCTCATTTATGATATGCAAATTAGAGCCAAAGATTAGTAGATCATCCACATATAGGCTAATAATCACATATGCATTGTCACAAGTTTTGTCATATATGCACTTATCACATTCATTCGTCTAATAGCCATTCTCAAGCATGCATGAATCAAAATTCTCATGTCACTGTTTAGGAGCTTGATTTAAACCATAAAGAGATTTAGTTAGCTTGCGCACCTTGCTTTCTTGGCCAGGCTCCACAAAGCCTTCGGGTTGGTCCATGTAAATTTCCTCGTCTAGATCTCCATTTAAAAATATTGTTTTTACATCTATTTGATGAATTTTTAAATTATGAATTGCAACCACTGCAATCAACAATATAATGGATGTAACTCTAGTAACCGGAGAACAAGAATCAAAGAAATCAAGTTCAACTTGTTGCTTAAAACCTTTAGCGACAAGCCTCGCTTTATATTTATTTATAGTTACATCCAGTTTAAGTTTTTTTACGAAGGACCCATTTACACCAAATAGTTTTACAACCTGAAGGTAAATCCACTAACTTTCATGTTTTATTTGAAAGTAGTGAATCTATCTCATCATTTACAACCTCTCTCCAGAAAATAGCATCAAGTGATGTTAAAACTTCTTGCACCGTAAGAGGAATTTCTTCTACATTGTAAAGATAATAGTCAGGGCTAAAATCTTTTTCAACTCTAACTCGTTTACTCCTCCTTCGTTGGATTTGAGAATTTTTTTGTTCTTAAAAAACTTGAGAAGAAGTAGAAGAGCTAGGCATGGATAAAATATTTTTAGAAATTATTTGACCTCCACTATTTCTAGATTTGAAAGAAAATTTATTTTCATGAAAAATAGCATCACCTGATTCAAAAATAATATTATTTTCCATATCACAAAATCTATAAGTTATACTATGCAACGCATAACCAAGAAAAGCACAAGTGGTAGCTCGTTCACCCAATTTAGGTCGTTTAGGATCTGCAAGCCTCATAAAAGCTAAACAATCCCAAACTCTCAAGTAACCTAGATTTGGTTTATGCCCCCGCCACAACTCATAAGGTACAATTTTAGTCTTTTTGTGTGGCACTCTATTTATCACATGGCAAGCTATTAAAATAGCCTTGCCCCAAAGATTTGAGCGAGCACCTGAATCAATAAGCATAGAATTCGTCAAGTCAATTAACGTTCCATTTTTTCTTTCAGCTACGCCATTAGATGAAGGTGAATATGGTGTAGTAGTCTCATGAATAATTCTCAATGACTGAACAAAAGAGTTGAATCCTAGAAATTTATACTCCTGACCTCTATCACTTTTAATTCTTTTAATCTTTTTACCGAATTGATTTTTCACTTCAAGAAGGAATTCTTTAAATTTCTCAAAAGTATCACTTTAATTTTTTAATAAATATATGTTTGTGTATTTTGAAAAATCATCAATAAAAGTGATAAAATATCGGCTACCACCTCGAGTTAAAATTCCTTCAAACTCACACAAATCAGTATAAAATAATTCTAGCAATTCGGTATTTTTTTCAACACTTTTATGAGGCATCTTGGTAATTTTTGCTTTACTACAAACTTCACATTTCTCAAAATTTTTTGTCACTTTAGGAATTAATCATAAACTACTCATGATTCCCACATATTTACTGTTAATATGACACAAGCGAGCATGCCAAAAATTAATATAAGACAAAGTGTAAGTGGTGTCATAGTAATAATCCTAAAATTAATCAGTAAGGAAATTTAAGAGATAAAAATGACAATTATACTCATGTGTATTATAGAAAGCCACTTTTGCTTCATGTACCTCGTAGTCTTCATTATTCATCTCCTCGGTTGGGATTTTGTTTGGGTTCTTCTCGGTAAGAACATATGCAACTTTCAAAAGACTGAAGTAAAAAGAAATTTTCCTTTCCACCTTTTAAAATGAACTCCCCTAAACTTGAAAGGCTTGTTGAGATCTCCAATTCCATCATTGGTTTTTTCTGGCACTTGTTCCATGTTTGATCTACTTAAAATTGTTGGTGAAAATACCAGAAAAAATTATATTTTATTGATAAATAATGCAAAAAAAAATGAGATACAAATAGATCAGACTGAGGCACGGATATCTTATTTTCTATAAGGAGATCAAGGCCACTGTGGTAGGAAGAACCATATACCGATGCAGCAGTCACAAAACTATGACTTGTTTCCTCCAGGATACAACAGTCCGACCACTTGTCGTATGGTTCAGGCCAACTCTGCACAAGATGGTGAACCCAAAACTCCACAAAAAAAAAACACCCTTCTTTGCTAATAATCTCTCTTGTATAGAAAATAGTTGGTGCGTGTTGGTGTAGAAAAGAGTAGATGAGAGAGACTATTTATAGGCTACTAGGACCTTATAAGTTACACCAAAAATAAAGATGATCATTAAACTAGTGAAAATGGAGAAACTCCAAAAATTAACTCACCACCAAGTTCATGAATTCTAATTACTCTCCATTCATGAACAAGATAAAAGGTTACCAAAATAATGAAACTCCATTCATGAATAAGATAAGAGATTACCAAAGTAATGAAATTCCATTCATGAACAAGATATATCAATAAATAAATAAAAGATATTAAAATATTCCAACACACTAGAATATGAATTCAACATTAATAATCTCAATTATCTACTATGCTCTTATTAATCAAACAAGCCCTAGATTAATACCAAATGTTTACCGGCTTTGTAGAAGCCAGTGAAATTGTCCTCATCACAAACAGGGACGTGCGTGTGTTTACACTATTATCACAAATTAGACGAAGTAATTACAAGTTCGATTAGCACATTGACTTTTGGGTATTACGCAAGGAACGAATTTAGTGCCCATTTGGGACTTTGGTTTTTTTTAATAAATTTTTTAATTTTTTGATTTTTTATGTAGTGAAAAAAGTTAATGAATTTAGAATAAATTTTTTTAATTGAATAAATTCTTGTGAAAAAAAAAAGTGATTAATTGATATTTATGATTTAATTTTTTAATGTGAAATTGAATTTGTTAACTTTTTTTATTATTATTTTACGACTTTTTTTTACTTTTTGAGTTAAAAAGCCGCTCACAGTGTGTCTCGTAATAAAAAAATTCACCCTAATAATTTTCCAAATTAGAGGTATAAAGAAGAATATTTTATTTTCTTCATTTGTGAATAATAAAAAATAATCACTTGAAAAATAAATATAAAAAAAAGGAAAAAGAAACAGTTGATTTAAAAAATTTTCAAGATAGAATGAAGAGATTCATAGTGAATGGATTAATAGTGAGGAGATTGTTAGTGAAGGGATCAACTAAAATTGTGTTTGTTTTGATGATAATTGTTAGTGTAGGGATTGTTAAATTATTTTTATATAAAATAAATATAAAATAATAAAACAAATAAAAAAAATGCAAAAACATTAAACATTAATGTTTTTAAAAAAATGCCCAACATGTAAAAAAATTAAAATAATAAAAAATAAATTCAAAAAAAATAAAACAAATAAAATAATGATTTTTACTTAACAAAAAATACAAAAAATTAAACATTATTGTTCAAAAAAAATGCCCAACATGAAAAAAATAAAATAAAAACATAATAAAAATAAAAAATTCTAATCCGGTAAACTATTTTTCTAATACCAAGTTTTGGAGGCCCATCCGAATTCCCTTCTCAATGGGATTCATAATCTAGAGCTCACTATCAATCCCCTTCCCATCTCTCAAAACAAATACAATATTAATGAGTCCCACCTCACTATCAATCCTAATCCTCCTCTAATTCTCCAAACAAACGGGCCTTAGATAATTGGAGATGTTAGGAGCTTTGTAGAAGCCTAAAAATTTTCCGAATAATTACACTCAACTATATTTCTACTAAAATTTTGTTTTAATTCATTTACTTTTTGCTGTTATAGTTAACTCCTTAGAAGTTAATTACAATATTACTATTTTATCCATCTGACATTAATAAGGTTGATAGCATTTATAATCTAAATAAATGTGACATTTTCTCGTTTCATCAATATTCTTACAATTTTATTAAAATCACACTATAAAATTTGTACTTGTACCAAAAGTTCACTTTAGTTTCTTTTCTTTTAATTTTCATTAGTTTCATTAACGTGAGATGGACGGAAAGATAAATTGCATCTTGATTTAAATTTAAATAATTAAAGTAAATTTTAAAAAAAATACAAGAACATTAAATATAATTAACCTGAAATTTTATTTTGACACCGGCTTTGGAAGTCAATCTTTTGAGTCACTGCAGTTATGAGCTTCAAATGCTCAACCACAAACTACACCAAATATGGAGATTATCAGGGCAGGCAATTTTTCACCAGGTCTCATTAATTTGCTAGGTTAAAGTTAGGCGCCAGTTTGCTGCGGTTTATTTTAAATTAATAATTTATGACCAATGTTAACAAATGCCTCTTATGCGATGAATTATTTCGTTTTTAAGAATTTTAATTAGGTTGTATGTCTTTTAATTTTATTGATTGGTTTATGTAATACATAGAAAAAAAAAATAGAAAATAATGTGCATGCAACCAATAGAGTTGCAAGGGCATACCATGTAGGATATAAGGCGGACTCATGTGATAATTTTTCTTTCTATGCATTGTTTAATGTTAGAAAGTATGTATAAATATATTGAAAATATGTAAAACTATTAAAAAGTGTATTAATTTCAATAAAAATATCTTGAATTTAATAAGAAGTGTCTTATATTTTTAAATTTTTTTTGTCTTTAGTTGTGTTCTGAAGGGACTTGTTAGCAATACCCATAATTTATAAGCAAGTATTTAAAACAATTTTCTCTTTAGTTTCAAGGCAATTAACTTTTTTATATTTATTTAAATTTTTTTTTTTTTTTAAAATGCTCAAACACAAGTTTTTTTTTACCAAATTTGGAGATTATCAGTTTGGTTAGGACAGGCAATTTTTCACCAGGTGTCATTAATTTAGGCTTTGTTTGGCATACTTACTTGGGGCTAATTTAGTCACATAAGACAAAATAGACTTTTTAACCTAATAAGACAAAATGTCATATCTAAACTACAATCATTTCATTTTTTCTCTCACAAAAGTGAAAAAAAATTAAAAAATATATCTCAAACGAAACTTTTTAAGTCCAATCTAAAATAATCTAAAAGTCAAAAAGTCAAAAAATTTAAAAGTCAATTCACATACCAAACGAAGGCTTAGTAGGTTGAGGTTAGGCGCTTGTTCACTGCGATTTATTTTAAATTAATAATTTATGACAAATGTTAACCAGTGCATCTTATGCGATAAATTATTCCGTCTTTTAAAATTTTTAATGAGATTATTATTGAAAATGGTTATAAAATTTTGGGTAAAATCAGAATTTTTTCTTAAGTTTGGTCTATTTTTTAGGTGGGCCCCGTGCGTCGATTTTCACGGGTCAAAGTGATAACGCGTTCTATGCCGCGTTGTGATTCACGTGGTATATTTGGTTGCTCAAAACCATTACCGAGTGAATAAGAAATTGAAGCCAAAGTGTGCTCCATGGAAATGGAGTTTTGGTGGAAATTCCTTAAGGTTGTAAATTGGCTTGTCCCACATTGATTTGGTGGGAAGTTTTGAAAGGGGTTATAAGGCTTGGGCGAGATACTTGGGGTGTGCCCCAAGGGGTACCCAAGTGTTTTAGAGGGAGAGGTTATGGGCAAAATGGGCTAGACCCATTGGACCCAAAAATCACCACACGTGCCGTCGTCCGTCTAGGCAGGCTGGGCCTGGGCGCAGGTGTGTGGTGTGAGGTTGGATTGGGCTTGTTCGACCCAATACTAATCTTTTTGGGCCAAAAATATTTGAATTTAATTTTATTTTGTATAAAATTAAACCGAAAATAAACTGGTTTAGTTTTACTATACATCCAAACAGGGCCCTTCCTGAAATAAACTAGTCTGGTTTTTAACGTACATCCAAACAGGACCCTTCCCGTTTTTGTATCTGTTTTAATTATGAACCCAACAGATTCAAATATGTTTGAATTCAAAACCAACAAGTTTCATACCTATTCAATTCAAAACCAGCAGCCACCTTTACATCTATAAATAGACTAGCCTCCCATTTGGATTTTACTCCAATTTTCGTATTCCATCCTCTGCTATAAATCTCTGCATCTTGCTGTATTTATTTTCTGAAAGAAAGAGTATTAACACATAGTGTGTTCGTAAGGCAAACAATTTGTAGGGGGGACTATCCACTATTTGGATTGTAATCCAAATAGTGCACCTTATCCGTCGTTTGATTTTTTTTTAGTCCGGCGGACTCCATGTCTGGCCGGACTCCATGTCCCCCATATGGGGGACTATCCTGTCCTGGGGGGGGGACAGAAAGTGGGAGACTAATCACCGTTTGGATTATATGCGAAAATGACCATTTTGACCCTCTACTATTTAATTATGTATTATATTTAATAAAATTCAATAAAATTTAAATGTCTCAATTTAAAAATTAAAAAAAAAATTATTTAATTTTTATTGAAGTTTTATTTTAAAATTTTGTTTATATTTTATTTAATTTCATTATTTAAATTTTAATAGATGTTTTATTTAATTTCATTATTTAATTATTATTAGTTTTAAAAATAAATTTATTTAAAATTTTAATTAAAAAAATAACATATATTTTTATTGATATTTTATTTATTTTATTTTTAAAAAATAAATTTATTTAATTGTGTAAAAAATAAAATAAAATAAAATTTTATTTAATCTAGCTAAAAATAATTAAAATATTAAAGATATGTTTAATATTGCTGTTACTTAGTAAACAATTGAAAAATGGTAAAATAGTCTTTTGTTCATTTATCCTATCCAGTCCGTCCAACCAAACGTTGGATTCACTGAAAATAGTCCTATCCAGACATCTAATCCCATGAAAAAACAAACACAGGATACATATCCAATCCGACCAAATAGTCCAGGGGATTCACAGTCCCAAGACTCAAGTCCGATGGATTCTAATCCCCCATTTTCCAGTCCGTCCAATCAAACACACCCTTAGTGTGTTCGCAAGGCAAACAATTTGTAGTGCTGCTATTGTTTATAGTAGATCATTTCATCATGGGAGATAGACATCCAAATTCTGAAAGCACCGTGGAGAGGACGAATCTGTCTTAAGGACACAGTGTCGAACACTGGACTTGATCAGATTATAATTCAAAGAAATTAATTAAGTTATTTAATTTATTTTCGGTGTTTTATTATTTATTTAAATCAGATTTTAATTTTGTTTTTTTAACAAAATAAAATCTATTTTTATTTCAAGTTTGATTTTTGTAATCAAACAAATTCTCTCATTTCCTTTATTTCTTTATATTCTGGTTGTTGTTTAGTATACAACAGAATTTAATTTATTTAAATGCAATGAAGATTGGCCAACAGTTGTATGCCTTTCAATTCTGTTAGTTGGTTCATATAATAAATAGAAGAAAAAATAAAAAATAATGTGTATGTAACTAATATAATTGTAAGGACATACCATGTAGGATATGGGATGGACCTATGTGATAATTTTTCCTCCTATGCATTTTTTAATGTTGGAAAGTACATATAAAGTATCTTTAAAATGTGTAAAACTATTAAGAAGTGTATTGATCTTAGTAAAAATGTATTGAATTTAGTAAAAAATGTCTTATATTTTTAAATTTTTTTGTCTTTTGTTGTACCCTAAGGGGACTTGTTAGCAAAATCCATAATTTATAAGCAAGTATTTAAAACAAATTTTTTTTTAGTTTCAAGGCAATTAACTTTTTTTTATTTATTTAAATTATTTTTTTGGTATTTAAATTATTTTCACCATACAAGTTGTAAGTAAAAATTATAATATATGATTCAATACATAAAATCAAATAATTGAGTAAGAAAATCGACCAATAAATTAAAGAAAATAGGTTCATTAATTCATAAGAAAATTGTAAAACAATGGTACATTCACAAAATATTTATAAATTTATAAAAAAAATTACAACAATGATTCATCTCACTAAAAACAGCACCACTAATAGCACTAATGCATTAAAAAAAAAAAACACAACTCCAAGACCAAAACATCACATCATTAATGGCAGAACCCACCGCCACCTAATTAGTGGGAGCACTAATTAGTGCTCCCAAGCATTTTTCAAAAAATTATAACTTTAACTATTAGAATTGTAATGGTAAAGAGCTCTAATAGTAGAGCTTTAAAATGAACTCTACTTAGTTGGAAATGAAAAAAAAATAAAAAATAAGAGATGCTGGAGCTGGAGACCCCAGTACGGAAGGATCCCAGCACCCCCACCTCCACGTGGGGGGCTGCCAATTAAAATAAAAAATAAAAAATAATTTTTTTGACCAATCAAAACAGACCCAGCACTCCACTGGGATCTTTTGCATTTTCCAAAAAAAATTGTAAAACTAGAAACATACATCACATTTCAAGTGGGGTCCACTATAGAGCTCTCTTAGAACACTGTTTTCAGAATTTCAAATTATTTTTGTCATTAAAACTGATAAAATTTATCAATGATTTGAATTTGTTTTTTTTTTTTTTTTCAAGCACACACTGAGTTGTAATTTCCGATACACAATGCGAGTAATGAATATTGTAATTACTTTTTGCTGTTGAAAGAAAAGGATAGACGGGTCAACTGTTGTAATTATTTTTTAAAGGTAAATTACACTCTCTTTTTTAAAGATTTGAACAAAATATAGTTATTCTATGTGTTTTTCTGACATAATTAAACTTTTTTGTAATAAGATTAAATTGATCGAAATTAATGCAGATAATATATAGTGTAGACACCAAAATAAATAAAAATAAATATATATTTTGGTAAAAAGAGATGGTACCATTATTTTTTTTATTCATACGAGTAATGAATTATTAATAGGGGATTTTTTTTTAAGGTTCTTGGTATTAAGATTTTATAGCATAAAGGATACTCAATATTTTCATAATGTCTAAGATCCCTCAATATCGATCCACAAAAAATTCGATTCAGAGAATTTCTCTGGACACATTATAGAGAAAATTTCAAATTTCTCTGGATACATCACAGAGAAAATTTCAAATAGAGCAGAGAAAATTGAAATTTCACTGGATTCAAACTCTTTTAACATATATTGCAAACAAGTCGGAATCCTTCAAACCTTAAACATCTGTAATCTTATGATGAGCTTAAAATTTATTCAAAACCAAACCATTGCACATCATGATTGGTGAGTATTAAAACCAAGAAATATATACAAACAAACTATAAATTTTCAAACCAAAGAATTTCTCTGGTCAAATCAGAGAAATTCAATCCACACCAAAGAAAATTCGATTTCACAGATAAAATCTTACCATAATTTCTCTAGATTCACTTCAACCCAAAGAAATTCACAAAAATCCAGAGAAAATTCCCTTTTAACACAGAGAAATTTACAAAAATCCAAAAAAAAATTTCCTTCCAACCCAGAGAAATTCAAAAAAATCGAGAGAAATTTCCCTTCTCTCCAGAGAAAGACCCACAATTTCCAAAGCTCTGAAGCAACAAAGCCTAGTTGAGACCATCCAACCCATCTATATCTATATGTCTAATTCTTAGCCTTTCCCAGAGAAATTCTGGGAATTTCCCAAAGAAATTCATTGCCAAAAGAAATTTTAAACCAAAGAAATTAATGTTATTATAACCAATTGAAGAAACCCAATCCAATAACATTATTACTCAATCAATAAGAAATTCTAATAACCAGAAACCCATCATCAAATAAACACTAACCTAAATGAATCTAACAAGAAAAAACCAACACTTGGGAGGGTTCAGACACAATTGACAACCAATCAAGAAATCAATCCAATCAAAGCAACAAACAATCACATATACAAACCAGAGAAATTCTGGTTCACAAAGAATTTCTTTTGTCTAATTTTTTCTGGACTTCACAGCGCTATTATCTACAAACCAAGGAAATTCTCTTCAAATCAGAGAAATTCTTTTGTCTCATTACGTGCAGAGAGTATTACTTTGGAATTAAACCAGAGAAAATTGAAATTTCTCTTAACAAAATTGTCAATTTTTGAAGCTAGACTTTACAAATACAAAGCAATTCACTGTGCTCCATTCGAAAAACCAGAGAATTTCTTTGGTCCAAACCAGAGAAATTCAATCCAAACCAAAGAAAATTCAATACAAACCAGATAAACTAGAGAAAATTTAGTCCAAACTAGAGAATCTCTCAAGTTCACACCAGAGAAATTCAATCCAAACACATTTCTAGTATGTATCTGATGTTTCACTGAGATCAATATAAATAAAAATTTAACCGATCAAGCAATGTTTAAGTGTAGCATTGGAGTTGGACCTTTGCCTCTCATTTTCATTAGGGGGATTGGATGAAGCATCCCTGTGAAGTTTTGTTTCCAAGCTGACTGCAACAGCACACCGAAATGAAATTATGATCCTTGCATCTATGAGAGTAAAATATCTTCTGTAATTCTTTTCTTACAGATTAGTTGCCCTGAACAACCTAGAACACTAAGTAAAAATATGGAAAACAACAGTTAACCTTGAGGGTCACCATTTGATATGACAATATGACTGACAATATTACGAATTTATTGGAAAACCAACTAATCATGTATTTATATTCTTCCAAATTTCAACCATTGGATTTTAAGCATTATTGAACACATTCAAAAATTTGGGATAGAGCACCAAGAAATCTAGAATAAATTATCCCAATTTTTTTCTAGTTTTTATCGAGGTGGAGGTAAGCTGATTCTTATGAATTTTGGCCATGTAGACAATGGTACAAAATCATTGAATGGTCTTTCTTGTCTGATACCAAATTGCAATACACAAGAATAGGATTAGGGGGAGATAACAACAAGGAAGAAGATGAAACATATGGACTGTTGAAATATTGAGCAACTTTTGGAATGAAATGGGTTCAAGAAACAAGAGATGAATTTATGCCTATTATGTCTCTAGTAATTGTTTGTTGGCGATAGAGGCGGAGCTGCGGCGATAATAGCAATGGTAATGAGGGACGTTGGTAGTAGCTGGAGTAGAGAGAAGATGAGACGATGGTGAAGATAGTGATGACGATCGCGATTTGAGACGATGATGGAGACGGAGGCGGCGGTGAGAAGCCGAAGATAAGAGAAAAGGAAGAGAGAGATAGATCTAGGGAAGGAGATTGTCGTTGAGATTGACAAGAGAGAGATAGAAGAGCAGCGAGAGAGAGAGAGAGAGAGCATGAGGTATATCAAATTTCTCTGTGATAGTTGGACGCGAGACTGAGGGACCTTAGACATTAAAAAATAATATTGTGGATCTCTTCTATTACTAAAAATTGGAGAGGGACTTTAGACTAATTTTTCCTTACTAATAAAAAAAGACGTAATTATTATGTAAATTAAAATCTCAAAATGTCAATGCAATTACATCAAAAATATAAAACTAATTATATTTTTTAAAAAACTTGAACCATAGCTTAATTAACCTAATCAGCTTCAAAGAACGTTGCAGAATTGGCGGAGGAATTTACACGTTGCCATCATTAAAGAAAATGTCAATGATCATTAATATTGATACCTTTTAAAAGGTGTATTTGTATCATATGTATATTATTATAAATTTTTATAATAAATATTATATATTTTTGTTGTAAATATTATATATTTTTTTGATAAAAATTATGACAATTTCTAATTCAAAAATAAAATTACACATTTGGAGTAATGGTACGTATTTTTTTTTTGATAATGTTACATTTTTTTTATAGAAATATTTTTTAATCATAAAATGTGCAATAATACCACATAACATGTAATGGTATTACAAAAATGTATAACTTTATTTTTAAAGCACAAATTATCGTAATTTCTATTAAAAAAATATAATATTTATTTAAAAAATACATAATATATGTTATTAAAATATATAACAAAATATATACAATACATAAGAATGTGTATTATAAAATTTGCCATAGATTACGGCAGTGGGGTCTCCACCGAAACTAATGTCTCCAAAATTTTACCCGCAAATAGCCGCCCCACTAATCATTTAGAATGAGACCCACAAGCTAACGTGACAACTTTTTGATAAAATTTTGAAGACTTGTAAATAGAATGACTCTGTTTCATTTTCATTTTCATTTTCATTTTCATTTTCAGAATTTATTTTTTAAAAAACTATTTTTCATTTTTATATATAATTTTGTTTTTATCGAATTTTTTTTAATATTTTAAGCATTTTTTTTAAAATTTTTAAACATATCTAATATAAATACACTTAAAAAGTATAATATCTATGAAAAATCTTTTAAAAACTCACTAAATAGCAAAAATACAAAAAAAAACATATAAAAATTCAGTACATTTTTTTTTGTAATTTTTTGTATTTATTAATTTTTTAAAATATTTTTTCACAAATATTTTATTATTTAGATACATCTAAGTAAAATGCATCTTAAAAGGTAAAAAAAAAAATGCTTAAAATTTTAAAAATATTCACTAAAAACAAAGAAATATGAAAAATAAAAAATAAAAACTCAATTTTCAGAAAATTAAGGGGATTTTTTTTAAGGTCCTTGGTATTAAGATTTTATAGCATAAAGGGGACTCAATATTTTCATAATTTCTAAAGTCCCTCAATATTGATCCAGAAAAAATTTGATCTAAAAAATTTCTCTAGACACATCAAAGAGAAAATTCCAAACAGGGCAGAGAAAATTAAAATTTCACTGGATTCAAACTCTTTTGACATATATTACAAACAAGTCAGAATCTTTCAAATCCCAAACATCTATAATCTCATTATGAGCTTAAAATTTACTCAAAACCAAACCATTGCACATCATGGTTGGTGAGTATTGAAACCAAGAAATATACACAAACAAAATATAGATTTCCAATCCAAAGAATTTCTCTAGTCCAAACCCGAGAAATTCAATCAAAAATTCAATCCACACCAGAGAAAACTCACAAACAGAGAAAATCTTACTAGAATTTCTCTGAACTCAATTCAACCTAGAGAAATGGACAAAAGCGTCCAAATTCCCCAGAATTTAGCGAGCCTTATCCACAGCTTCATTGAACACTGACTCTTTCTCCTTTTCCATATCCAATCCAACTACTTCCACCGCATCTACGCAGTTTGAAGAGGCGTTCATCTTTACAGCAGCACTCCTAAGACTATACTCATTCTCCATCAGAACCAACCTAATCACACAGAGCCAGAAGAGAGAGAGAGAGAGAGAGAGAGAGAGAGAGAGAGAGAGGGAGAGATAATTAGATTGATAGATACATACACACACACACACATACACACACACACACATATATATATATATATATAGAGAGAGAGAGAGAGAGAAAAAAAATGAGACCTGCAACCATGTTTAGCTAAATGGTGAGCAATGTTGAGAAAAATTTCATCGCCATTGAAAGTGAGCAACACATTCTTTTCATGATTTTCCATTGTTGAAATTAAATGACATTGAAATTGGATAACCACAGCAATCCACAAAGAAAGAGAATATATATAGGCAGACACGTATATGGATAAAAATGAGAGGTATCGCGGTGGTCTGGTTCAGATTGTGGTATTTCGACGACGGCGTGGTAGAGACAGAGGCAAAGGTGAAGCTGGCGACGTCAAAAATGAAGAATGAAAGAGGAGAAAGGAACTGAGAGAAACAGAGAGAGGCATGTGTACAAAGAGAGAGGGTTTGGTTTGGATAGAATGAAGATCAGAAAGAGAGAAAGTGTCAAATTTCTTTGATCTGATATATGAGTGTGGGTTTAGGAATCTTAGATATCAAAAAATAATATTGTGAATCTCTTCCTTTACTAAAAATGTGAGTGGGACCTTAGATTAATTTTTCCAAAATTAAATTCAGAAAATTAAAACTAAACGCACTGAATATAGAATTACTCTTGAACACATAAAGCGTAGCATAGTGTATAATTATCTGTTGGATTTTTTCGCATTCGTATTTCAATGTGGAAGAATTTGCGAAATCAATAGAGCATATACTTTTCTTATTATGATGATCGGAACTAATTATTTTGTAAAACTTTCAATGTATATCATTTATAAAAAAAAAATGAGATTAATCTGATAGTCGTAATAATTTTGTTATCATATTTGTGTTTTAAAAAAATAGATGATATATTTTAAAAGTACGTGTATTGTTTATTTTTTTGAACATAAATATAATAAAGTGAACATGTTATGATTATCAAATCAAACTAATTATTTTATAAATAATGTATATTGAGATCTACGTTGAATTGAAACAGAACTTAATAAACTTTACGCGCGCATTAAATTTTCTCAAATTAAAATATAAATATTAAAAAAGCCTAATTTATTATGAAAATACACACCGCTATGGGCTCACAGACTCGGACTGAATGGTCAGTCCCCTTTGATGAGCTCGTTTCGATCAAAAGTAGACATTTAATTAATAAAGAGAGTTTGTTGTGAACAGAGCTACGAATACGATAATGATGATGGTTGAGTTGTGGTAACGAAGGCATCAAAATGTTTGACTAACAGTGTGTTTGGATTGAGTGATTTGGGGAGATAAGAAAAGAAATAGAGAGAAATGTATTTCTCTTTTTTGTTTGGTTATCTTAAATGGAGAGAAATAGGGAGAAATAGAGAGAAATTAAGAGAAACTCATTTATCTCATAACCCTTATTTTCAATCTTCCCAAAAGTGGAGAGATTGAGAGAGAAAAGAAATCCACAAATGTTTATATTTTCATAATACCAATTTTACCCCTATAAAAATAGAAGAAATAAAACGATTGAAAATATAAAAAGGTTGAATACGATAATGATGATGGTTGAGTTGTGGTAACGAAGGCATCAAATGTTTGACTAACAGTGTGTTTGGATTGAGTGATTTGGGGAGAAAAGAAAAGAAATAGAGAGAAATGTATTTCTCTTTCTTGTTTGGTTATCTTAAATGGAGAGAAATAGGGAGAAATAGAGAGAAATTAAGAGAAACTCATTTATCTCATAACCCTTATTTTCAATCTTCCCAAAAGTGGAGAGATTGAGAGAGAAAAGAAATCCACAAATGTTTATATTTTCATAATACCAATTTTACCCCTATAAAAATAGAAGAAATAAAACGATTGAAAATATAAAAAGGTTATTTTGGTAATATAACATAAAATAATTTCTTTTTTTTTCTCTTAATGAAATCTAACCAAACAAGAAGGAGAGAAATCACAATCATTTCTTTTCTTTTATTTCTTACTTATTCAAATAAAAATGAGAGAAATTACAATCATTTTATTTCTTTTCTTTTCTCTTATTACTTAAGTAATCATTTTTTTTTATTTTCTCTCCTAAGTTACCAAACATAGCGGAAGGAAATGTAGCCGACAAAGCGGGCTACCATTCTGGAAAATTGAGAAGTTGCAATTGTTTGACAATTAATAACAAAGAGAGGTGGGGATCACTTGCAGTTGTCACTTGGAATCTTATATCACAGATTCTCTGCATCTGTTTTAAAACTCTCAACCAGCCCAGTTGCGTCTCCAGTTGTTTCATCCCTTTTCATATTATAAATCAATGGGATGGAACTTTTTACGCATGTTATTGGTCAAGTGGTTCATATTATTAAAAAAAATTAGAATAATGGAATCAATTTTTATTTTTAAAATTTATTTTATAAATCATATATGAAAAAAAAAACTTTACGGAATAAATAAGTTGAATCGTCAAAATGAAACCCGTGATTAAATAGTACCCTTTAATTCAAATTTTAAACTAGAAAAATTTTATTTCACTATGATTCGATCCATGAAGCCTAACAAATCTTGACTCTATTGAATAATGATATATATATCAATTGGTATATTAATTAGTATACTAACGGATAATGTGACATAATTTTAGAAGTTTTGAATTTTTTATAGTTTGTATAATGAATGTGGTCATAATGTTAAAATAACAATGTCATAACATATATTGATACACTAATTGATATACCAATTAGTGCGTGTAGCACCGCCAGACTCTATTTGTTAAGTTATAAGACAAATGTTAACAATTGTCCCTGAGCATTGTTTAATGTTGAGAAGTATATAAAAAGTGTATTAAAAATATATTAATTTCAATAAAAATGTATTAAAATTAAACATAAAATATCTTATATTCTTTAATTTTTTTTATCTTTTATTTATGTACTTTAATACACTTATTAATAAAAACTAAGTTTTAAAGGTGTACCAAAATGTCTTTCCAACGTTTTTGGACTTTTGTAAACCATGTGAAGTCACCAACATGATCATGGGAATTTTAGGAATCCCAAATGCTCGATAACTATGGTTGGTGCTTGAGAGTAGGAAGGACCACTATCATGACATTGACATTGTCAGTCAATTTCTAAATCAATCCCATTGATTACTATGCTATAATAGGGCTGGGTAAGTGATCCGTAAAATTCGTAATCCGATCCAGTTCAGTCCAATCCGATAGGTTTGGATTGGTTTTTTGAATCTGCGGTTCGGTTCCGGATTGAAGAATTAAAAATCCGTAGTTTACGGATTGGTTCCGGATTGAACCCCACGGTTCCGGATTGGAACCGATCCGAACCGTATACAAATAGTCTATATTTTTATTATACATCCCCCCTATAGTATATTCTCTTAATTCTATATAAAATCTAAACTCAAACCTAAAATCGTATAATATTTTCTTTTATTACTCTTGTTTGTTGATTTTTAGTTTTAAGTTGTAATGGTTTAAATACTTATAGTGAAATCAATTTTCTTATGGTTGTTTAAATTTTAGAACAGTATGTCGCTATTATAGAAAAATATGTTACTATTGTGGAACTAATATGCGCTATGTTTATATTTTTATAAAATTAAAGTGTTATAAATATATTTTTGTTATTTAATTATGTGAATCCGTGGTCCTAAACCGATCCAATCCGTATTTAAATGGATTGGTTCGGATTGGTTCCATGATTTAAACGGATTGGATTGGTTCCAATTTTTTAGGAACCGTAGATAACGGATTGGTCCTGATTTTATCCCAATCCGATCCAATCCGGACCATGCTCACCCCTATGCTATAACACATGAGAGCATTGGTGTGAGATATTTTAAATAAGTGTATTTTTTTGATTTTTTAATAAAAAAAATTAAAAAAAAAATGTTTGTTTAGAATAATTTTTTGACTTTTTAAGAAAAAAATATGTAATATAATATTATAGGAACTACCAAAATTACTGTTTTACCCTTCCTTCGTGACACAGCAACAAAAAGAGTGATTTCCGTGCATGTTGTTTACTGGCTCATGGATTTTCGTGGCTCCCATTGTGCCACGTAATTGCACAATGGGAAATGCAGTGGAACACTGACTTGCAGTGTTGTGTTTTCTTATTTTTTTTAAAGAAAAGATTGGTAGCTCGAAATTGTGGCTCGAAAAATGGCCCGAATTTTATATAAACTCACATATCTTTCTATATCCCCATTGTTATTCATCTCAATTTACCTTTCATTTCAAATTAAAAAAAAAAAAGATAAACAGAGTAGAGACAGACAGAGAGGAGACCAAACGAGCTCCATCATCGACTGGTGCTGCTGCCGACGAGGCTGGTGCTGGTTTTGTGTGTGCCGACGAGCTCCATCATCGACTTCGGCGGCCACCAAACGAGCTCATTCTCTTCATTCCATTTCTGATTACTAATCGAATCGGTTGAAGCAAAAATCAATTTGGAATTTGTTTTGAATTTGTGTTGATTTTTGCTACTAGAATCAAACATTATCAATCCCCAGTTTTGCTGCTAAAAAATTTGATGAAAAGAGTTCAAATTCTAAAATCTCCTTTTTTTCTCTTCTTTCTTTTTCTTTTTTTCCTGATCTTTCTTTGCATTTTCTTGCTAACCAAACAGAGAGAGTGGTTGCAAAAAGTAGAGTCAGCAATTTAACTTGGAAATTGTGCATTTGATTGTTTTAGATTTCATTTGATGTAAACTTTCATCAAACCCATCAAAATCTATCTTTAATCTCTATGGATGTGTTTGTTTTGGGATGAGGACATAAAAAGAGGGTCAAAACGACGTCGTTTTGACCCCTCGAGCCATTCGGACCACCAATTTCTCGAGCTACCTAGTGGGGTTGTGTTTTTTTGTTTTTTGTTATTTCTTACCCCACTTTGGATAGGTAGCTGTTGTTGTTGAATTGAACAACAGCACAATTGTGGCAGCAAAATCGTGCAATTATTGATAAGAATATTTAAAAAAAAAAAGAAAAACAGAAACCAATAAACCTGTAACAAAAAAGGCTCGATTGTTAAAAGCAAGGGCAAAAATGTCTTTTTGCCCTCTAAAGAGTCAGACAGAATTTTCCTACCCAAACCATGTAAAAGTAAGAATTTTTTGACTTTTTCAATAATTTTTTGATTTTTTATCTTATTTAGAGTATGCCAAATCAGCCCTAAGATAAGCTAGCAAGCAAGACAAACTATAAGGGTGTCTTTGATTGGGGGGATTAGGGGAGATTATTCACTGTTCGGATTGTAATTTGGGGAAAGTTTTTTATCTGATGTTTGTTTTTGTTTTACTCCGCCGGACATGGAGTCCGACCGAATTCCTTATCCCCATATGAGGAACTATTGTATCCTGGGGGGGTGTGGGACAATTTTCATCTGATTATTTACTGTTGGGATTAGTGATGAAATGATCATTTTGACCCTCTACTATTTAATTATGTATTATATTTAGTAAAATTCAATAAAATTTAAACGTCTCAATTTAAAAATAAAATAATTTTATTTAACTTTTTTTATTGATGTTTTATTTATTTAATTTTTTAAAATAATTTTTTATAGATATTTTATTGATGTTTTATTTTAAAATTTTGTTTATATTTTATTTAATTTCATTATTTAAATTTTAATAGATGTTTTATTTAATTTCATTATTTAATTATTATTATTTTTTTAAATAAATTTATTTAAAATTTTAATTAAAAAAATAACGTATATTTTTATTGATATTTTATTTCTTTTATTTATTTAATTTTTAAAAAATAAATTTATTTAATTTGTGTAAAAAATAAAATAAACTAAATTTTTATTTAATCTAACTAAAAATAATTAAAATATTAAAGATATGTTTAATATTACTATTACTTAGTAAACAATTGAAAAAAGGTAAAATAATCTTTTGCTCATTTATCCTATCTAGTCCGTCCAACCATACATTGGATTCACTAAAAATAATCATTTCCAGACATCTAATCCCATGAAAAAATAAGCATGGGATACACATCAAATCTAACCAAATAATTTAGGGGATTCACAGTCTGAAGATTCAAATCCGATAGATTTTAATTCCCTCTAATTCAATCGTCCAATCAAACATATTCTAAGAGCCATACATAGCTACACATGCTAAATTGTATAATTTAATAGGTAGAAGGTTGCTTCCCACAATTTAAGTTGCACTTGTAATTTAAATCTCAAATGTGATAATAGTAACTAAAATAATGACAGTGGCCTTTTAATTTTCTTTTCTTTTTTTGGTTTTATATAAAAAAAAAATGATTTATACAAAGAAATTTTATACAAAAAATACCTCCAATGATGTGTCTATGATATTTTTATATTATGATAGATAATAGTAAATGTTTTAATTAAAAATGAAGAGATCATAAAAATCACATATAAAAATTCTATACACAAATAATGATTATCTATGAACTCATTTATTGATTTGAAAATAAACTTAAATTTTCATTTTATGGAAACTCATCTCGTCAAAAAATAAAATTTGCGGTCAAAATCTGTAGCCTTATATTTATTGATTTAGACCAACCTAATAACCTATTAGTTGTATTAATGTTTCTTATTTAAGATGTAAACTTTAAAAAAAATGTTTTTAATTGTAAGAGTTGTTTTTGAGAAATTAGTCAAAAAGTGACTTTTAACTCTCTATCCAAAAAGAGGCTTAGAAGTCAACTTCAATAAGCCATTCGATGTTGAATTTGTCTTATAGGGCTCACTAAGGTCTTATTTCAATAATTCGTTTGAATCATTCATTTCGTAAGATCTTTTGAAAACAGATCAACCATACTAAAAATCAGGTTTATCGGACATTGGTAGCCACTTCATCGGGATCTCATTGGTCTAAAAAGATAGATAGACTACTTTCAAAATCATATTGTTTATTAATTATTTTCAAAAAAATATGATTTGATTAGTGGTTCCCGATGTTCGATTAAGTTAATTTTTTATATGAATAATCTACTAAATGAGGCTTACAAGTTGAACAACGATAAGTCTAAAGTTGACCCATAGTTGGTTAGGTTGAACCGTCGAACTGAATATTCCAACGGAAAAACATCTAATCCCTAAAAATTTTAGGAAATGATGTCATAGATAACACCTTTTCTAACCTATTCTTTAAGTTATTTGTGTCTTTCTTAATTTCCACCCTCAGTTACAAGAATACAACTTTGCCAATTTTGAATTAGTTGCGGACAGTTGGAGACTTGGAGTAAGTGAGTGATTGCAACCTTCATTAGTGCTTAAGCTACAGGCAAATGGGATGTGCCTCCACTCCTAATTTGGTCTCATCCTTGAATGCAAAGGTTTTGCAGCCCAGTTACACAGGAAGGTAGGACAGAGAAAGAGGGAGAGAGTGAAGGTGGAAGTATAGGAAAGGGATAACTTTTTTGTCCAAAAAAATATAACATTTCATGTGCTTGATATTAGCAATAAAATCGTTAATTATTAATTCATCTAGAAATAAAAATGAATAAAAAATGATAATGTTTTTTGGGTAATTAATAAAAATTGATATTGTCATATCTTATATATTGAACTATATATATATATATATATATATATTTAATTATTCTTATATCATTTACATTAGTTTTGATTCATTTAATTTTACTTAAAAAGGAAGTTGGTGTAATTATTTTAAATTGCAAATTTACTGTATTTTTTTTTTAATTTAAGGAGATATTAATGTAATTTACCAATTAGCAATTTAAAAAAGAAAATTACAAAATTGAGACTATGTATTTGATCACTCATCAATATCATGTCCATTTCCACTCCTTATTCTGTATTTATTTCACATGGAAATGATAATACTACAAGGAATTGACACCAACAACGACAAGATTATCGAATAATTTTTCTTTTGTGATAAATGAAAGACAATGAAAATAATGTGTTGAAGATTATTCCCGAGCTTTGTTTTGTTTTGTTTTTATTAAGGTGTATTTTAATAATAATTTTCATAATACTATTTTGTGATAAGTAGAAAAACTTGTTTTCCATTTTACACACTATCTTCCCCCACTCACTTGTTTTGACTTTCCATTATCAACCTTAGAGCATCTCTAATGGAGTTGTTATTTCGCTTGTCAAAGCAAAAAAATGACAAGAATGGCAAAAAGTTATCTCCAATGGTCTACTATTTCACTTGTCAAAGATGGCAGATGCCATATGTGTTCTCAAATTTGGCAAATGAAATAGCAGATGCCAAGTTTGCTAAATCAGCAAAAATCAACAGCAATTTGGCACCAAATTCAATTGAAAACAACAGAATTAATCCAGTATGGAACCCATTTTTCAGAATCAAACCCAATTTTCAGAATCAAACAAATTTCAAAATGAAATTGACAAATCCAAATTAAGTTTCTCAATTTTTTTTTTTTTAATTCATTTATCACCAAATCAATAAGATTTGAGTATGTATATAGATGGATGAACAGATATAAAAAATTCAATAAGACATATATCAAAAATTGATGGATGAACAAAAATTGATCCAAAAAAATAATTAAGAAAATTTGGAAAAAAAACATATCAAATTTGAGTTGGATGAAGATCCAGTTTGAATCCATCGCCAACTTTGCGTTTCAAAAATCACGATCACCTCAGATCCACATCAACAACTAAAAAAATAAAGAAAAAATCAACACATGAAGACTGGGAGGAAGACAGATCAAAACATATATATATATATATATATATGAGTATGTATATAGATGGAGATTGTACCACAGACAAATCGGAGGTGAAGATGAGTATGTATACAGACATATCGTATACATCAGATATGAGTATTTTTACAGACAGATCAGATATGAGTATGTATACAGACAGATCATACACCGATCGGAGGTGAAGATTGAGAGGGAGACAGATCGGAGCTTCATAGGTAAAGAGAGAAAGAGAGAGAGACGTTTCGATCATGGAGGAGGAGAAGGGACTCGGTGAAAACAGAGAAAAGAAGAAGACAGATTGAGAGAATGAGAGGGAGACAGAGTGAGAGAGGGAGAAGACAGAGTGAGAGACTGAGGAGGAGACCGAGTGAGATAGTGAGAGAGTCAGAGAGGGGTTTCGATCATAGAGGAGAATGGGGAATGGTTTGAGAAGAGGGAAACAAAGTGAGAGAGTGAAAAGAAGACAAAGTTAGAGAGTGAGAGGGGTTTCGATCATAGAAGAGAATGGAGAGTGGTGAGGAGAGGAAGACAGAGTGAGAAGGAGAGGAAAAGAATGGATCATTCTAGATGTTTGGAAACAGAGTGATGCCTCAGGCCTCGTTTGGGAACATGCTAATTTAGTAACTTTTGGCTATTTGACTAAAATATGAGCTAAAAAAAGCTAGCATGTTTGGGATGACTTTTTGACTTTTTACGAAAAGATGTGCAAAAAGTAGAGAGAAAAGAGAATCTTTAACTTTTTTGTATGAGTTGTTGATTTTTTGACTTTTTTAGTAACTTTTTTACTTTTTGGCTAAATAGGTTGGTTCCCAAACAAGGCCTCAGTGTATAAAAGAGCCATTGGGCTCTATTTGGTTTTTTTTTTTTTAAATATTAATTATATTAATCAAACATTTTTTTTCCCCAAATTTTTCATTTTTTAAAATTTTTTATATTTGTCTAGTTGGAAATGATATAAATATATAATTTTTTTAACAAATAAATAAAAAAATATATCACAAAAGACAAAAAATAAACAAAAATAAAATTACAAAAAAACTTATATCCAAACAACACCTACAAATTTAGAAAGAAAATTAGTTGAGATTTGTCAAAATAACAAATGACCATTAAAGCACTATTGTTATAATTTGATAAAATAATACTATTTATTATCAAATTATAATAATAACAATAACATTATAACAATAATAATTGGAGATGCTCTTACAAACACCAAAGTTAATTATAGTTAATAGACTAAGGCCATGTTTGTTTAGACGGACTGGATTAGCATTCCCATGACTAATAGTCCTAAGACTACGAATCCATTGGATTATGTATCCTATCTTAACTAATAGTCAAGTTTAAAATAATTAGTCCATACTTCAATTATTTAACCAAATATCAAATTAATAATTATATTAGATTATTAGTCTAATCTCAAACTCATATCCACCCAAATAAATATAGCCTAAAAGCATTAGCCTACCCATCATCCCCAAAACCCAATTATATACCCCTTCCTATGCCACTCATCTCATCTTTGGTTTAGCTTGGTTCACTTATATATCTCCTTCCTCTCTCTCTCTCTCTCTCTCTCTCTCTCTCTCTCCGCATGGAAACTTTAGAAGTACAAACACCATATCCAGCCACTACTACTACAATCACCACCGTCGGTCAGGATGACTACGACGATGATGTCTCCCCTGTCGAACAAGTCCGCCTAACCGTAACCAACACTGATGACCCGACCCTACCCGTATGGACCTTCCGGATGTGGTTCCTCGGCATATTATCGTGTTCTCTCCTCTCTTTCCTCAACCAATTCTTCTCATACCGAACCGAGCCGCTTATCATAACCCAAATCACCGTCCAAGTCGCCGTCCTCCCCATCGGCCACTTCCTCCACGCTGTCCTCCCAAAGGCTCAGTTCCGGATCCCTGGGTGCGGATCCAAGTTGTTTTCTCTCAACCCGGGCCCATTTAACATGAAGGAGCATGTACTTATTACTATTTTTGCTAATGCCGGAAGTGCTTTTGGAAATGGACCAGCTTATGCTGTTGGCATTATTGATATCATCAAAGCATTTTACAAAAGGAAAATCTCATTTCTGGCTGGTTGGTTGCTTATCGTCACTACCCAGGTAATAAAATTGTTTTCTCAGTGATTGGTTGAGTTTTTTTTAGAAAGTGTTTTTCTTGTTTTATGAAAACAAAATATTATTGCAGGTGTTGGGATATGGATGGGCTGGGTTGCTGAGGAAGTATGTGGTGGAACCGGCCCACATGTGGTGGCCCAGCACTCTCGTTCAGGTCTCTCTTTTCCGGTAAGTCGTCTCCGGCCCGGCCTTTTAAGCTCAATCCCACTTCGTTTGGGATATAGGTTAACTTTTTAAGTTTTTTTTTTTGTTTTTTTACTTAGATTAGGTGACTATGGAATGATTTGAGAAGTTAATTAAAAGTTGATTTTTGAATTTTTTTTTATTTTTAAAAATATGAGAAGTATTGTGGCTCTAAATGTTTTAAAAATTAAAAACTAACTTTTAACTAACTTCTCAAATTATTCTTAAATGTTAGGACATACTGTAAAATAGCTCTCCTCCAACATCACTCAGTTGTTTGCGACCTTTCACTTTATCCAACCATCTACCTAACTTTCTCCGCCTATCCCACTCAAATTTTGACAGTTTTTTTCTCGTAAGAGAATCTTAACAAGTTAAGTTTAAAAATATTTTACAAGTTTGTTAATTACAGATATTTGGGTTTAGGTCATTAAGTTTATGAAAAATTATCTGAGTTTTCAAATAAAACTCTTAGAATGGTATGTTAGAATACGTGTCATCTTTTGATTTGTTAGATACTCAATGATTGAGATCACATCATTGTGAACGAATTTGTAAGTCAAATGTGTGAGTCTTTAATATCACTCTAAGTTTATATATATTGTAAAAAAAATTCAAGATACTCGAATTTATGATTAGCTTAATTGAAACTCATTCGAAATCAATCTAAAAATTAAACAAATCAATCTAAGATATATTGTAAAACGCATTAAAATTTTCAATTAAACTTGAACTCAGTACTCCGCTGGTTTACTAGAACTAATAAAAAAGGTTACACAAATTACTTTCAAGAAAATAAAAAAGTATGCAAAAAGTGTCAAAAGTTGGGTCTCAGCCAATCTGTCACAGGCCCACTTGAGCCACTTGTGGAGACGCCGTGCCAAATTTTAAAACCTTAGAAGGAAAAAAAAAAAAAAAACCTTTAAAAAAATATATTGAATAATTGATTAATTTTGTATGTTGATCTTACTATATAATTATACATCTCGATTGTATGTTACTTTTCAGATTCAATTTTTAATCATTGTTTCTTAGTCCTAGACTTTTTGATCTTAATATTTAATCATATGTTACTAATATGTATTTACCCTGATATGCGTTTCATCAAGATAAATAAAGAAATATAAATTAAAGTTTTGAAAATTTGAAAATAATTTCAAATTTTCTAAAATAATTCAATAAAATTGATCATTGAACAACACCGGTTTTGAAAAAAATATTAATATGATGTATTCAAAGTTCATGGCTAAGCTATCTATTTGTTATTATATCATTCAATGTTCATGTCCAAGCTATATATTTATTATTATATCATTTGTTTAAATATATGGGTTGCCATCCCACATCGATTGCGGATAATATTCTCAATTATCTTGTTTCAAATATGTGTTGCCATCCCACATGGATTGTATATAATATTTAGAATAGACTTATAAGATAGCATTGGACACTTCCATTGTGGAGGCGTCCTTGGGAAATCAAAGGAATAAATCCGTGCGGCTCTCCAGCTATCATGCTTTAGGCCAAAGCGGACAATACTTCTAGGTGTTGGCTGGGCAATGTGTTGTCCATGCCTCAAGGTGGTAGTTGGGCTATGTGTTCGCCATGAGCACTACAAATAATGTACAAGATAGTCCACAATACCTCCTTCATCATAGAAGCGCCTTTTTATTAAAAAGCCCGCATAATCAAATTCTCAATAAATTTTTTGACCCCTTTTTTTTTGGACAAATAGATTTACTAGTCCGGTTATCAATAGATTCAATAATGAGAATCGACCATGATCAAATCGGGCTTGAAAAACACAACCTTAGAGCTGGCAAATCTGAATGGCCAATAATATTTCATGTAACCACAATGCACATGGTCTTGTCTAAATGCAAGCATCACAATCAAACATTCAATTTTTTTCATAAAATACTTTCACACCTAAAACTAATCCCTACTTTATAACAATTTGTTGGAAATGGTTGAAAAATTATGGGTAAAAACAGAATTTTTTGCTAACTTTAGTCTATTATTTAGGTGGGACCCGTACGTCTATTTTGGCGGGTCTAAGCGGTAACGCGTTCTATGCCGCGTTGTGATTCACGTGGTATATTTGGTTGCTCAAAACCATTATCGGGTGAATGGGAAATTGAAGCCAAAGTGAGCTCCACGGAAATGGAGTTTTGGTGGAAATTCCTTAAGGTTGGAAAATGGCTTGTCCCACATTGATTTGGTGGGATGTTTTGAGTGGGTTTATAAGGCACGGGATTGGACCTCGGGGCACACCCCAAGGGGTGCCCAAGTTTTGTAGAAAGGGAGGTTATGGGCAAAATGGGCTTGACCCATTGGATCTAAAAATCACCACACGGGCTTGACCCATTGTCTCAAATTATCTCTTTTTATACGGTCAAACTTATCGTATGACAAATAAATAATTTGAAATATGTGGAGGGAAAAATAGGGACATAAGATCTTGTGTGGCTATATGATCGATCTCATATTTTGTAATCTGGGTTTTTTTAATTTTTTTTTTAACAATACGTTGCATGTTTTTTTGATTTTAAGAAAAAAAGGGAATAAATAAAATATAAATAAATAAATAAACAAACTGAGAATCTTTTCAAGATTGGCCTTTTGTGGAGTCCACCTTCACACTCTCTTCGAGTCTGCCGACTTGGAGTCCCATTCAATCACCGTGTTTGATATAATTTTTTACAAATTAAAAATTAATAATAAAAAATAAAATTATTTTTTAATAATTAACTTATATAAGTTATTTATTTTCATAAGTTATAAATAGAAATTATATTAAACACTATATAAAATTTAAAAAACAAAATAAATTATAAATCTATAAAACTGCACCAAACAGTCTCAAATGGTAGTGGCTTCTAATAAAAAATTTAATTAATAGAATTTTGCACAAAATAAAATATTGTAAAGAATTGTAAATTTATAAATTGCACAAAACAATCCTAACATGTGATGATGTGTGGTCTACTCTCACAGTGAGTAAGCAATAAAAAATATTATAAAAAAAAAAAAATGTGACGGTAATAGTACTCAAAAACTTCAAGCCATTGTGGGAGAATTTCTCTCTTTCTTTCTTACTTTTTATTTTTTATTATCTTTTTTGCTTTTAATGTTAGGAATAATTGGAACTATATGTTTCAGTAAAATAAAAATAAAAAAAGTATTTAATGCCTTTTTGGTTATCATATTCACTATTTTTGTTTTGGCTTCTTGAGCTTTGAAAATATAAATAATCAAGAATTCAAAAACACAAACATTATTTTTTGGGGACCTTGTTTTCATTTTATTATTATTAGCCTTCGTTTGAAATGTGAGTTAATTTTTTAGTTTTTTTTTACTATTTTAGCCTGGAGTTAAAAAGTCTTATTTGGGATTATTTTTTTTTAAAATATTATGATTTAGATGTGATATTTTGTCCTATTTCATTAAAATAATTAATTTTGTTATATATGGCTATTTTAGCCCAAATGGGCATGCCAAACATAGCCTAAGTCTATATTTCTGAATCTGAAAACTAATAAAAATATTTAAAACATCAAATACATCATGCAAAACTTATTTTCTTTTTTTTCTTCTAAATTATTGAAAACATGAGGTATTCTCAAATATTATATATATATATATATATATATTATATATTAAGAAAAACTTATTAATAAAAATGGTAATGTCAATCCATATCAGACACAGACAGCTATTGTGTATCCAGATTTGAGGCTAGTCAAATTTCTCAACTTCAACAAGTGTGGTATTTGATCATTGAAATTGTCATGCGGACCTTGACTTTCCTAAACCCTATCGAAATTAATTGCTCTATTTCTTCGTATGGTGGGCCAAGTAAATCTTTGATACCTACAAATCACTTGTATCAATTACAACTAAACCAAACCTGTAATTCATCCCAATGCAAGAATCCCTTTCACCACGAGATCCATTTCAACTCTCTTTATTCCATTGTTTCAGGAATGAAAACGTGATTCCTAGTTTTGATTCCTTAGACAAAATGAGATTCCACATCAAGTACGGAATTCTATTCCAGTCCTAAAAAAAATTGTCTCGTTAAAGAATAAAGCAAGTAGATTGAGGATTTCTAACTTAGCCAAACATTTGAATCGGAATTAAACATGAATATTATTATTAATAAGCAGTGTGTTTGATTTCATTTTTTTTGAAAATTTAAAATTTTTTTGTTTTGTTTTTAGTGAATATTTTTTAAATTTTAAACAATTTTTTTATTTTTTTTAGATGCACCTTACTTAGATGTATCTAAATAGTAAAATATTTGTGAAAAAATATTTTAAAAAATTAATAAATACAAAAAAATACGAAAAATATATTGAATTTTCTTTTCTTTTCTTTTCTTTTTTTTGTATTTTTTGGGATGTACTAATAAGTACACACTTTTTATCTTTTTATCTTTTTTTCATCACGTCACCTCTCTAATTTTCTGCACATCTTTTCGTAAAAAATCAAAAAGTGCACTTATTTAGATTATTCCAAACCACCCCTTAGTGCATTTTTTAAAGGCTTTTTTCACAAATCTATACGATATCTATAACCAAATGTCGTTATTTTGTCAAAAAGTTTCAAAACTTGAATCCTAAATTCTCATAATTTTGAAAGAATAAAAGTATTATGTGGCACTGTCTTTCACCTCTCTTTTTCCTCTTCAAGCCTTTTCATACTCTCTCTCCCTATATAAAATATAAAATATTAAAATATTTATCCATGTCCATCACCAACAATAATATTTATTTCCAAATAATAAAATATTCATCCATATCCATCACCTACAATAATATCTATCTCACTCTCAATCTCAATTTAATAAAAAAAAAAAAAAAAACCCGGAACTCCTATAACTTTCACACACACCTCTTTATTCAATTTATTCCAATCAAATTCAATCATTTTCTCATCTATCCATCTTTTATTTCTCAGAATAACTCATCTTCTCCATTGTTACATTTTGCAAGTTTGATGATCTGAAAAAAATCATTACAAGGTCAGTGTAATATTATTTCTTATCTTATATGTATTTTTTTAGTATTTGTTACTTTGTGTGTATATATTTCTCTTTCTTAATATTTTTCAATTCATCTACACATCTTTTCATATTCTCCATTTTTATGCTCATAATATTATTTCTTATTTTATATGCATTTTTTTAGTGTTTATTACTTTTGTATGTATATATATATATATATATATATTTTGGGTTTAGGTCATTAAGTTTATGAAAAATTATCTGAGTTTTCAAATAAAACTCTTAGAATGGTATGTTAGAATACGTGTCATCTTTTGATTTGTTAGATACTCAATGATTGAGATCACATCATTGTGAACGAATTTGTAAGTCAAATGTGTGAGTCTTTAATATCACTCTAAGTTTATATATATTGTAAAAAAAATTCAAGATACTCGAATTTATGATTAGCTTAATTGAAACTCATTCGAAATCAATCTAAAAATTAAACAAATCAATCTAAGATATATTGTAAAACGCATTAAAATTTTCAATTAAACTTGAACTCAGTACTCCGCTGGTTTACTAGAACTAATAAAAAAGGTTACACAATTACTTTCAAGAAAATAAAAAAGTATGCAAAAAGTGTCAAAAGTTGGGTCTCAGCCAATCTGTCACAGGCCCACTTGAGCCACTTGTGGAGACGCCGTGCCAAATTTTAAAACCTTAGAAGGAAAAAAAAAAAAAAAACCTTTAAAAAAAAATATTGAATAATTGATTAATTTTGTATGTTGATCTTACTATATAATTATACATCTCGATTGTATGTTACTTTTCAGATTCAATTTTTAATCATTGTTTCTTAGTCGTAGACTTTTTGATCTTAGGCCAAGTTTAGCTATAAAGAAAAAAGTGCACTTATTTCATCTTTTTATCTTTTTTGAGTCACATCAATCAACATCTCCTCTCTACTTTTTCTACACATAATACAAAAAAAGTCAAAAAGTACACTTAATTAGTCTTCCCAAACTAGGCCTTAATATTTAATCATATGTTACTAATATGTATTTACCCTGATATGCTTTTGGGTTTTTATTATTATACATATACATATTTATAAAAATAAAAATTAGTTTTGTGTAAACAGTATCCAAAACAGTGATCCTTTCCTTCAAAAAGTATGTTGCTTTGACCAAGTGGTAGATTCTTTTATTTCCGATCAATAAAAAATTGAGTTTTATTTACACGCAGTATTTTTTATTTTATTTTATTTTATTTGTTTTTGTTTACACAGTATCATATGTGAACAAAACTGCACTTCATAAAATATTAAAAAAAAATGCACAAAAAAGTTGGATTTGTAGTGTAAATTTAAATATGGAAAATGTTTGGGATCCTTTTGGGAATGACCTCATACCCCCAAGTGATCTTGACCCTTTATGTATGTGTGAGGTTCACATCATGAATTATCTACATCTATAAGGGTCTTGTGATAGTGAAAATTTCAATCATTACTCTTTAAATATTATGAATGTAAAATGTACTCGAAATAAATGTAATTTATATATTTAAATTCTAAGCAATGTTATATGTAACTATTATAATCTATGGGACGAGAAGTTATTGGTTATTCTTGGATATCGTGATGTGGTGCTCTAATGTTATGTTTGGTTGGTGATTTGAAAAGAGGTTTGAAAAAGTAAAAAAAAAAATGTGTGAAATTATATGAAATGTAGATATATTTTATTTATATTTCATTTACTTTTTATCTTTTTATTTTTAAATCCCTTCTCAAATCTTCCAACCAAACACAAGAGTATTATGATTGGTGGAAGGAGTGTAATCTACAAATTTATATTGAGTAATTGAAGAAAATAAAGAAATATTATAAAATATGATTGGCGTAAGATATGATCAGGTGACACGGCAAGACCAACCAATAATTCTTCTTATAGGACATACTTTTGTTTTTTATTTATCATATATTTAGGGTGGTCACATGCAAACAGATCATTTTATTTTTTCTTATTTTTAATTCATACATGCAAACAGATCATTAACAGCTGGCATTTAGTCCCCCAACTAGATAATTTCTGCCCAACGAGATATTGCAATTTGCATGCATTCTTAATTAATTAAAGTCAACTTGGAGCAGTCAACAACTGTAGAGAGATCGATCTCATATTTTGTAATCTGGGTTTTTTTATTTTATTTTAATTTTTTTTTTAACAATACGTTGCATGTTTTTTTGATTTTAAGAAAAAAAGGGAATAAATAAACAAACTGAGAATCTTTTTAAGATTGGCCTTTTGTGGAGTCCACCTTCACACTCTCTTCGAGTCTGCCGACTTGGAGTCCCATTCAATCACCGTGTTTGATATAATTTTTTACAAATTAAAAATTAATAATAAAAAATAAAATTATTTTTTAATAATTAACTTATATAAGTTATTTATTTTCATAAGTTATAAATAGAAATTATATTAAACACTATATAAAATTTTAAAAACAAAATAAATTATAAATCTATAAAACTGCACCAAACAGTCTCAAATGGTAGTGGCTTCTAATAAAAAATTTAATTAATAGAATTTTGCACAAAATAAAATATTGTAAAGAATTGTAAATTTATAAATTGCACAAAACAATCCTAACATGTGATGATGTGTGGTCTACTCTCACAGTGAGTAAGCAATAAAAAATATTATAAAAAAAAAAATGTGACTGTAATAGGACTCATCAACTTCAAGCCATTGTGGGAGAATTTCTCTCTTTCTTTCTTACTTTTTATTTTTTATTATCTTTTTTGCTTTTAAGGTTATGAATAATTGGAACTATATGTTTCAGTAAAATAAAAAAAATAAAAAAAGTATCTAATGCCTTTTTGGTTATCATATTCACTATTTTTGTTTTGGCTTCTTGAGCTTTGAAAATATAAATAATCAGGAATTCAAAAACACAAACATTATTTTTTGGGGACCTTGTTTTCATTTTATTATTATTAGTCTTCGTTTGAAATGTGAGTTAATTTTTTAATTTTTTTAATTTTTTTTTACTATTTTAGCCTGGAATTAAAAAGTCTTATTTGGGATAATTTTTTTTGATAATATTATGATTTAGATGTGATATTTTGTCTTATTTCGTTAAAATAATTAATTTTGTTATATATGGCTATTTTAACCCAAATGGACATGCCAAACATAGCCTAAGTCTATATTTCTGAATTCGAAAACTAATAAAAATATTTAAAACATCAAATACATCATGCAAAACTTATTTTCTTTTTTTTCTTATAAATTATTGAAAACATGAGGTATTCTCAAATATTATATATATATATATATATATATTAAGAAAAACTTATTAATAAAAATGGTAATGTCAATCCATATCAGACACAGACTGCTATTGTGGATCCAGATTTGAGGCTAGTCAAATTTCTCAACTTCAACAAATGTGATATTTGATCATTGAAATTGTCATGCTGACCTTGACTTTCCTAAACCCTATCCAAATTAATTGCTCTATTTCTTCGTATGGTGGGCCAAGTAAATCTTTGATACCTACAAATCACTTATATCAATTACGACTAAACCAAACCTGTAATTCATCCCAATGCAAGAATCCCTTTCACCACGAGTTGCATTTCAACTCTCTTTATTCCATTGTTTCAGGAATGAAAACGTGATTCCTAGTTTGATTCCTTAGACAAAATGAGATTCCACATTAAGTACGGAATTCTACTCCAGTCCTAAAAAAATTTGTCTTGTTAAAGAATAAAGCAAGTAGATTGAGGATTTCTAACTTAGCCAAACATTGGAATCGGAATTAAACATGAATATTATTACTAATAATCAATGTGTTTGATTTCATTTTTTTTGAAAATTTAAAATTTTTTTGTTTTGTTTTTAGTGAATATTTTTTAAATTTTAAACAATTTTTTTATTTTTTTTAGATGCACCTTACTTAGATGTATCTAAATAGTAAAATATTTGTGAAAAAATATTTTAAAAAATTAATAAATACAAAAAAATACGAAAAATATATTGAATTTTCTTTTCTTTTCTTTTCTTTTTTTTGTATTTTTTGGGATGTACTAATAAGTACACACTTTTTATCTTTTTTCCATCACATCACCTCTCTTTTCGTAAAAAATCAAAAAGTGCACTTATTTAGATTATCTCAAATCACCCCTTAGTGCATTTTTTAAAGGCTTTTTTCACAAATATTATACTTTTTAAATGTATTTATGTTAGGTGTCTAAAAATTAAAAAAAATTCATTAAAAACATTAAAATACGGAAAAAAATAAAATAAAATTTTTTGAAAACCAAAACCAAACAAAGTGAATAGCATTCCTGATAATGTGATTCTCATTCTCTCTATGAAACCAAAGATTTTTCTTCAATAATCACATCAGGTAGAATAATGCTATATGTATCAAGTAGTGTACTAACTAATATACCAATTGATGATGTGACATAATTTTAAAAAAAATTCGGATTTATAATTTGTATGATGAGTAAAGTCAATAATAATATCATAACTAATATTAGTATAGTTGTTAGTACACTAATTAATGCATGTAACACCAACCCATCAGGTATTCAAAGTGCACCCCCAAACAGCAAAATTATTATGGAAACAAAGAAGAACAATATATATATAGTCCACTGATACACGTGTTCTCCATAACTGACTAACCTGAAGAGGAAATGTTTGATCTCAAATTTGCAGGGCTTTGCATGAAAAAGACGAGGCACGCATGTCAAGGGCAAAGTTCTTCCTAATTGCACTATTTTGCAGCTTTTCCTGGTATCTGGTCCCTGGATACCTCTTCACAACACTCACAAGCATCTCATGGGTCTGCTGGATTTTCTCCAAGTCGGTCACTGCCCAACAGATTGGATCGGGCATGAGAGGCCTTGGACTCGGAGCACTAACACTCGACTGGACTGCTGTTGCATCCTTCTTGTTCAGCCCTCTCATATCCCCTTTCTTTTCCATTGTCAATGTCTTCCTCGGGTACACCTTGATCGTCTACATTGCAATCCCCATATCCTATTGGGGCCTAGACTTGTACGGTGCTAAAAGATTTCCCATCTTCTCCTCACACTTGTTCACTGCACAAGGTCAGAGGTATAACATATCAGCTATTGTGAACAAGAAGTTTGAGATAGATATGGCTCAGTATCAGCAGCAAGGACGGCTACATCTAAGCATGTTTTTTGCACTCACTTATGGTTTTGGTTTTGCCACAATTGCATCCACTCTTACGCATGTAGGCCTCTTCTATGGAAGGTAAAAACTTTATCCAAAGGTGCCCTAGGTACAATATTACTGTCAGCATCACGGCATGACTACATTAAAACAAGTTTTTTTCCCCACATTTTTATGAGCTCCAACTCAAATCAAATTTTTGTGTGAATAATTTGTACAAATCCCAAGTTGAGAACATGTATCAATGATAAGAATAAGATTTTTTATTTTTGGATAGGCAAGAACATAGAAAATGATGAGAACATACAACATTGTACCTTGCACAATCCATATCTTATATTTCCTGTGCCTTTTAATCATTACAAACCCAATTAAAACATCAAAAATGCTAAAAACCCCAAAAATTCTACCAAAAGTTTTACCAAATGTCTCACATGGGTGTAGGACCCACATGGGACCCACATTGTGTGAGTCCCACACCCATGTGACACATTTGGTAAAATTTTTTGTAGAATATTTGGGATCTTTAACATTACTTTTTAGAGCATGTTTGTTTTGAGGGATAAGAGGGTGGGATAATAGTCCATTGTTTGTTTGAAAAATTTTGCTCCGGACTATTAGTCCCACAAACATGGGACTATCCTATCCCATGGAGGGTGTGGGATAGAAACCATGGGATTATTTTGTGAAATATCCATTTTACCCTCCATGCTATTACTTAGTGAATAATTAGAAAAGGATAAAATAGTCTTTTGAACATTTATAAATTATTTTTTTAGTGTTGTTAATTTAAAACTATATGTTAAATAAAAAATTTAAATTATAAATTATAAATTAAATTTAATTAAAAATAATAAATTACCCATCTTCTCCTCACACTTGTTCACTGCACAAGGTCAGAGGTATAACATATCAGCTATTGTGAACAAGAAGTTTGAGATAGATATGGCTCAGTATCAGCAGCAAGGACGGCTACATCTAAGCATGTTTTTTGCACTCACTTATGGTTTTGGTTTTGCCACAATTGCATCCACTCTTACGCATGTGGGCCTCTTCTATGGAAGGTAAACACTTTATCCAAAGGTGCCTTAGGTACAATATTACTGTCAGCATCACGGCATGACTACATCATTAAAACAAGTTTTTTTCCCCACATTTTTATGAGCTCCAACTCAAATCAAATTTTTGTGTGAATAATTTGTACAAATCCCAAGTTGAGAACATGTATCAATGATAAGAATAAGATTTTTTATTTTTGGATAGGCAAGAACATAGAAAATGATGAGAACATACAACATATTATCTTGCACAATCCATATCTTATATTTCCTGTGCCTTTTAATCATTACAAACCCAATTAAAACATTCAACACTTTGGCAACTGTTTTTTGCTACAAAAAAATGGAAAACAAAAACAATACCAACAATGGCCTTATGTTCCCAAACCCCAAAAGGCTTTGTGGATTCTCAAGACTCTTTAAATTTCCATTTTTACCCAAATGAGAGTTTTCAAAACTGAACACCATTTCAATAATTTTTATGAACTCTCAGTTTTCCACATGTTCTTTAATGTTATCACATGAAACTAATAACTAATAAGATAAATATATGTTCATACATATATGATTACAAGATCAAGTGAAGGAAGAGAAAAAAGAAAAGAAAAGAAAAAGAAGAGGCACTTTGATATTCATTTTCGGTATTTTTTGACACTTGGATAAGAAATGCATTCATGGTGATTCGACAGGGAGATATACGATCGATTCCGTGCTTCGTACACTGGTAAGGAGGATATCCATACAAGATTGATGAGAAAATACGAGGACATACCTTCCTGGTGGTTTTACGTGTTGCTTGGAGTGACAGTTGCAGCCTCTTTTGTACTTTGCATCTTCTTGAACAATCAGGTTCAGATGCCATGGTGGGGACTCATATTTGCTTGCATCATCGCCTTCATTTTCACCCTTCCAATCAGCATCATAACTGCTACAACAAATCAGGTGCCTGAGCAGTCTCTTTTAGTCCCTTCATTTATGTGTTAGCTTTGCATCATGATAAGTAAATAATGTATCATTTCCTTACCCTGCACAAGCTGAACATGAATAATGTTCTGTTAGTGTAAAACCATTTCAAGCCTCATGGCCAAGAATTCAAAATACCATTTCAGGCCCTGGTAAAATTATATTTAAAAAGTTGTAACAAATAGGAAATCTGCAATTGTTAAAACATTTTTTGTCTCTAAAATCAAAGTCGTGTTATTTTCCTAGACATTGACGTGAAATCTGTTTCCTGTCCCCCCCTAATGCTCTAATATTTTATACGCAGACACCAGGCCTGAACATAATCACAGAGTATGTCATGGGTATTATATATCCAGGAAGACCAATAGCTAACGTGTGCTTCAAAGTCTATGGTTATATGAGCATGTCTCAGGCCGTCTCTTTCCTCAGTGATTTCAAGCTTGGACACTACATGAAGATCCCTCCAAGATCAATGTTCTTAGTTCAGGTAAATTATATTTTCCCTAGACATACCGTATATATATATATATATATATATATAACAGAACACATACAAATCTGCCACATATGTTCACAATTCAGCATCTAGATATTTGTGTACGGTGAGGACCACTAGAAACATAATAATCCATTGATGCTGCAATAGAAGTACATAGAAATAGTTTCTTATTGCAAGAAAAAAATGCTGTGGGATTAAATGAAATACTTCCCCATGAAAAGTCAGTGGTAGGAGCATTCACACTACTATATAACATACACATCGACTAATCCCAGGGCCTTGAAATTAATGACTAGGCAAACCTCAAGTGGCCCCTTGGGTTGACTCGAACTCGAGACCTTGGATCGTATCCTCTCAAGTCTTTACTACACGGCCAACCTAAAGGTTTAGCTTTGATACAATGTTAGATTATCCCAAAAGCTTAAGTTGTTAGGAAATTGTTCCTCAATGTATATCAAGCTATTCAATAGTTTCACCCAAACTTGAAAGGTTTATTGTTACTGCAAATCATTCCAAGGATAGTTTTCCTTCTCTTTTAGAAATTATTTCAGACATTTGCTTCCGTACAATCTGTGACATATATTACTCATATTACAGTTCATAGGAACAATCATTGCGGGTACTATAAACATTGCAGTGGCATGGTGGCTGCTCAACTCTATTACGAACATATGCCAGGATGATCTCCTTCCAGCTGACAGTCCGTGGACATGCCCTCGTGATCGGGTCTTCTTTGGCGCATCGGTTATATGGGGTCTAGTAGGGCCTAAACGGATTTTTGGAAGCCTTGGAAACTACAGTTCCATGAATTGGTTCTTTCTTGGAGGTGCAGTGGGACCAATTATCGTTTGGCTCTTCCATAAGGCATTTCCCGAGCAGTCGTGGATTCCTCTGATTAACCTTCCAGTCCTTTTGGGAGCAACAGCTTACATGCCACCAGCAACAGCAGTTAATTACAATTCGTGGATCCTAGTTGGAACAATTTTCAACTTTTTCATCTTTCGTTACAGAAAGAAGTGGTGGCAAAGGTACAACTATATTCTTTCAGCGGCTCTGGACGCAGGGGTGGCTTTCATGGCTGTGCTGCTATACTTGTCAGTTGGCATGGAGAATAAAGGAATCACTTGGTGGGGCACAAATGGTGAACATTGTGACTTGGCAACTTGCCCAACAGCTAAGGGCATAGTGGCAGATGGTTGTCCAGCGAACTGATGCACTAATTCTTGTATATTATGCAAATTCTTAGCTCAAAATTTCACAGCATAAAATTAGCAAGGCACATGATGGCCAGAAAAAACACAGCACCACATGGGAATTTGTATGTTTCATACAGATTTATTTATTTTTATTTTTCCCAGTTGTGTAAGTTCCATATGGATTTCACTGTTTTATAGTAGGTTTACTTTTGAATATGGATGTTAATGATATTCATGCAAAATACATTGAAAAAAAAAAAAAAATGCAAGCGATTAATTAATCAAAGAAAAGGAAGATTGAAAGGGAACAAGTAGACAAATGCAATCAGACTGATAAGTTTTCATTTTATTTTATTTTCACAAGTACCCAGACTGATAAGAAAATGGAGCACAATTGTGAAATCTTTTACTTTCTATTTTTGTCAAAGTGTACAAACGCACACACACAAAGTATAATGTGGCCAATCAAATGTATAGATTGGAACATCTAGGAGTCATTGGCCAACATCCTCCACATTTTTAATGAGAATTTAGTAAGATTATAAGGGGGTAAATTAAATAAAAAATATCATAACATCATTTCTTACACAATTCAAAGGAGTGAAACAATGACATTGATAAACATAAGATAGCTACTGATAAATGAGAAGATATGAGAGAATTTAACATCTGAGAAGCATGGACATGGACACGACACGGATACGACACGGACACACTGACACGTTAATTTTCAAAAAATACAGGACACGATACGTGGGGGACACGCATGGAATATATAATTTTATATATTTATATTATATATTATATATATAAATATATCATTCAAATATAATATAAAATGCAATATGACACTAATTTCTATAAATTTATATGGGTTTTGTTTTATTATTATATCTTAAATTGTTGTATTCAAGTTTATAATTAATTTCACATGTATCTAATCGATAGACACATGTGTTTAAGTGATTGACACATGTGTCCTCCAAATGTTCAAAGAGTGTTTGGATCTTTAAAAAAAATTTAAAAATAGGACACGTTTTGAAGAGTGTCAGACGTGTCCTAAGAGTGTCCAAAGAGTGTCGGTGTCCGACACGAACACGACACGGATACGTCAGCTTCTTAGAAGTGTCCGTGCTTCTTAGATTAACATGCAGCTTATATTTTTTATTATTATTTTTATTAGCAACAAATATGTTCCATCAAAGTTGAACATTTTTTTTTATACAACAAAAAGGACATTTTTTGAGATACAAAAAGAGGACAAGTAGTCTTCTACATATGCAAACACATCACCAAAAAAAATAAAAGAAGAACAAACAAAGAAATCACTTACAAATCACAAACCGCTCTCCAATCTTTAGAACTAAAAAAACAAAGTGGGAAGAATTGCAACCAAGCTCAATATAAAAAGCACAAGCTGACTCCATTTTCCCAAGAAGCATGATTGGTCATTTCAAAATCACAACGCCCAACTATTATCTTAACTCAAAAAATATAATGGCAAAAACTCCTCATCAGGACATCTACATACATTTATGTAAATTACATATGCATGTATAAATTATATCATTTTGAACCTAAGTGGATGTCTAAATAGTATGAGTGCACAAAAGAACCAAACCAAATCAACCTTTATGGGTTGTGTAAGTTCAGCTCTAGCATTGGTTCGGTTCAATTTTGGGTCCAAAAATCCCAGAACCAACCAATCAGTTCGGTTCTCTGGTTGGTGACTGTGTAACCTAAACCAACCCAAGAACCGAAAAATTTAAAATCGTACAATTTAATTAACACATCTCAATATTATTGGTTATGATTGTATTATATAACCACACTTATACACATAATCATAAATATAAGAATTGAACAGTCAAGAACTTTTACTGCTTAGAATGAATCTTGTGCTAATTGTTCAACAATCGGATGCTTGGCTGCGCATATATAATGCATTTGGGCGACAAGCTTAACAATCCAGGATCATGCCCATGATGGAGTAAGAATATATCAACTTTTTTCTTTCTTTGGTATTTCCTTTTGTTTTTGATGACATTGTTGTTAGCTATATCCATGTTCAGTTAATCTTTCCTTCTTCTGATTTCATGGTGTCAGTGGCAGTGGCAGTAGTGGGTTGTTTTTCCATTCTGTTTGGGAAGGGGAGGCCTGGTTGGGGGTTTCAATCAATCTTGCTGGTAATTTGAGGCTGTTAAAATCAGTGTACATATATCATATTCAACTCTAATTTCTCCCACACGCATATGTGAAAGCCAAACTAAACCCTCTCATATCCACCAATTAATCATCCTTCTGCCTTTACCCGCTGAACTAGAGAAAGGTGCAGAATAGAAATGTTTTTCATGAGAGCTATTTATGATATTCATGCAAAATACATGGACAAAAAAAAAAAAATGCAAGCGATTAATTAATCAAAGAAAAGGAAGATTGAAAGGGAACAAGTAGACAAATGCAATCAGATTGATAAGTTTTCATTTTATTTTATTTTCACAAGTACCCAGACTGATAAGAAAATGGAGCACAATTGTGAAATCTTTTACTTTCTATTTTTGTCAAAGTGTACAAACGCACACACACAAAGTATAATGTGGCCAATCAAATGTATAGATTGGAACATCTAGGAGTCATTGGCCAACATCCTCCACATTTTTAATGAGAATTTAGTAAGATCATAAGGGGGTAAATTAAATAAAAAAATATCATAACATCATTTCTTACACAATTCAAAGGAGTGAAACAATGACATTGATAAACATAAGATAGCTACTGATAAATGAGAAGATATGAGAGAATAAGAGTAGCCGCAGTAAATGATTCTGTAAAGAGAATTGTTTGGGAATTCAGATGACTAGGTACTAGTAGCACAAGTCAGTGGAAATGCTTCCATGGATTACAACATTTAAAGAACCAATTTACTGCTGTCTAAAAAGGGTAAATAATGACATACCTTAATGTTTTCATGGTTGGTGTACTGAGAGCCACTGGTTATACTCATCCATCCTTATTATAAAGGAGCTGGAACTTGGGGAACCTCCTCCACCATATGCCTTTATGTTTAAAACAAGCAATGCAAACTCGATTAAAACTGATCCCAAAACATCCAATCTTAAGGGAGGTAGAAAGAACCAAAAAAAAAAAGAAAAAAAACACTTTTCATCATCATGCACACCTTTGCAACTTCAGAGGTATCAGTAGCAGTATCGGTACTCCTTAAGCACATTTTAAGATTATTACGTTGCATGTAAACAACAGCTCCTATGGGCCTGACATGACAAATGCGCATATTCAAGAAGATATGTATTGCACATTAATTAGCAATAATCTAAGAAAATGTTTAGTATTTTGATAAGAAAAGCTCTTCGTTTAGAAACTCAAGAGTGGTTAAAATTTGAAATGTTCTAACTCGCAATCTGCAACTGTGAGTGGAGGAAACTATTTAAATAGCAATGCAGCCAACCTTCAAGGTACAGATAATTGATGCTACATAAAGCATGACCTAGTATAGAACCATCAAAAAAGACCTGACACTTAGGTAGATAGATTGATGACAGTTCACATGCCAAAAATATCATTTTAGAAATAAATAATATAGTTAAGTCAATAACATCTATTCCAATAGCAACTTACCTCAATCCAGCTGCAGCACTCTTTATGCTAAGTTCCTTACCAATTTCATCACTTAAATTAGAATTTCCATCAGCTCTTACTCCCTAAGGACCAGATTCATGGAATCAAAAATTGCTTGAACATTTGAAGAAGATGTAAAAATGTTGTTCACTAACAGAAGAAGAGGAATGATAATCATTTTAACAAGAAAGAACTCAAAAGTTTTAAAAGTTTAGCATCTCCAACATCTAATGAGGTAGATATGCTTTAAAGACAAATGTTGAAACCAAAAGTTACATAGGGCTTCAGGTGACAAACATTATACATAAAAGCCACATGACAACAGTCTCAAGCAAAATATACCAGGACTAAAATTATTGTGGTTGTTGAAAGATAGCGCTTTAGCATAGCTAGTTTACCAGACACTCCCCATAAAATCCTTTGCCTAAACGAACTTTGAAAACCTTATCCAGCAATTTTTTTGCAGCATCCTGCCGAGTAGATATATAAGAAATTCCCTTGCCAATTAAAACTGCAGAGCTTATCTCCAATAACTGTAAAAATAGACAGTTTGAGCCAAGTTCAAGAACTGACATTAAAACTCTAAACTAAAGCACAAGAACCATAGATGAAAGGGAAAAAGTGATTCATATGACAATTCATTCTAACTTCAGCCTGTAGATGCAGATTATAAATAAATAAGTAGTGCACACAGCTGAACATATCTCTGCTTATACGTTTGCTTCTGAGTAGCATGAATCAGTTTAGAGAAAGTAAAATTCTGTTTGCACACCACATAAAATTTCAGTGCACACCATTTGTGTCGTTTGGATATAAACTTCTGAACAAAAGTCAAATGTTCAGACATAAACTTCCGAACAAATATGAATTGTTCAGATATACATTCCGTTCAACTTTTCATATTCGAACAACTGTTTTTTGTTCAAAAGTTTATGTCCCAACATTTGACTTTTGTACAAAAGTTTATATCCGAACGGCATAAATGGTCTGTACTGAGATTTTTTGTGGTATACAAATAAAATTACCCTTAGAAAAAATATTAACATGGCTGCTCATTTCTACAAGAGAGGTTGCACTTCCTAGAAATCTGCTTGTCTCTTACAAATAGTTGTAAAAAATAGATTTTGATGAATTTTTTAGCTATACAACACAGATAATATAAATAGACAGCAGGCTTGGAGTTAACATTGCAGCGAGCTCGCATCTCTTTTTCTACTACTATTTAAGAAAATCTCACATGTAAGACAAAAACATTAGGCATGAATATCAAACAAAAGAACAGTAACATTAAACAATATGCTAGTCAAAATAAATTCTTTAAAAAAAATACAAGTAGAAACTCAAAATTTGAAGCACTGAACCTGTTCATACATGTGTGGATTAGTGATGCAGTTCAACATAGAACGCCATTCACCAAGCCCAATGTTAAAATCTTTAATGTTTGGTAAAATCCATCGGCGAAGATCTGCATCTTCAATGTACTTAAGAACCAATTCCATGCGATCTCGATCTTTTGGGTTTAATAAACTTTTGACATTGCCCTGTTATACACAAAAAATGTAGATAAATAATTAAATAATATTCATCCTAACACTGGTGTTTAAGCTGGTTGCATGAAATTGGGACTGTGGTTTGCAATTCAAATGTTTGGCCACTTCATGTACTTAAATTTGTCTTCAAACTCAAATTCCTTACACCTCAAAGCCATAAAAATAATTTCCCTTTTGTGTTATCTCTAATTCTGTGGTAGAAAAGATAGCCCCCAATTGTGTTTGGTTGCTTCGAAAAAAAATGGCCCAATTTAAATTCCATTACTTTGTTGCTCTATTTTTTTATTTTTTATTTTTGAGAAACATTACTTTGTTGCACTATGAAACGAGAGTTTCTGCATTTAATGTGAATGCCACACTCCAATGATATTTGGAATTTTGAATTCAGTTGAATTGAATCATTGAATGGGATCCCAATTCACCACAAGCAAACACAACCTTATATTACCAGAATAATTAGGTGTTAAAGCACACACAGAGAATAATTGCACTTGTACTCACATCACCGTATCTCATCTCTGAAAGTTTTGCAGAGAAGTATTCATACACAGCAGTCGAGCTGCTCTTCTCAATATCAACATGAAATGTGAGGTTCCCACTGCAATCATGGTCAGATGAAATCTTGGACAGCACTGATTTTCTATGATCGAACCCAATCACCCTAATTAAACCAACTTCACATTAAGTGACCATATACTCCAAAAAAAGCAGTGAAATCAAACAACAAAACCACCATTCAAATCAAATTAACACACAAATGTTTGCTTACTCGCATGAAGTTCGCCATGAAAGTTCCGCCGCAAATCCTCTCGGCCCAAGAAAATCAAGAAAGTAGCATTTCTTGATCCCTTCAACACACAAATCTTCAACCCTACATTATTTTGAAAACTATAATAATAAAACGGGTAAACAAAACTGTTTGGCTGCTCAAAAGGCTGAGGAAAGATAACATAAGTACAGAATATGAAGTAAATAAATTATTCTTTCCACTAAAATGTAGACTCCTTGGAGCATCTCCAAACATTACTCTTTTTTTCATCAAATTTGAGTGAAATTTGGTTAGATTTTTTATATGATATAGAACACTCCAATCCTACTCTCTTTTCTCTTTTCATCAAATCTTTTTGAAAAAATCTTAAGTGATCCTAAAAACTTGTTTTAACCATTTCTTATGAAAGAAGACCATAACCAATCCTTACTCTTTTTAAAATTTTGTTGGGAATTGGTGAATTAATCTGAAAATTATAAAGATTGAGCAAAAATATGACTGGTGAAAATTTGGTTAGAGCTTGATTTGGTGAAATGATTGGTGCTGACTCTTCTAGCCCAAAAAGAGCATTTCCAGTCCTTCTATTTTGTTATCAAATTCAAATTTGATGAAAAAAATGGCTGAACTTGCACTCCAACCATTTCAACAAATCTGTATCAAATCAATGGAGAGGCAATTTTTTTCACCAAATTAACCTTAAAATGTGCTTGCAAAAAAAAATATATAAAAAAAATAAATAAATAAATAAATGTGTCAATTTTGAGTGCACACCAAGTGTTTGATGAAATGTTCCTAAGCATCATTCTCATATGTCAAATACCATGCTTACCATGTCAAATGCCAAGCAATAGTGTTATGCAACGCTCCAATCCTAACTCTATCTTTTTTCATCAAACTTATCCTAAAAAAATCCAAACTTAAAAACATATTTTAAGCCTTTAACCAATTTTTCATTCAAATTTGATGCAAAAATAATAATAATTAAGAATTGGAGATGCTCTTAGAAGACCCAATATCTGTATGAGGATCAGCTAAACATAAATATTACATAAAATTAACAAGCTGCAATATAAGTATGTACATGAATGTGTGTGCATGTGAATGTATATGCGAATTTGTGAGAATGTGTATGTATACCTGAGAGGTTCGACGGAGGAGAAGGGTAGGATGAGGCATGGGAGGTTGAGATGAGAGTGGAAGAGGCGAGCGAAGAGTGCTGAGAAAGCTCCGGAAAACGAAGGGTAGTTGTAGAGAACGATGATTGGGGTTTTTTCTTCGGAGGCTTTTGCTAGGGCTTCGAGTGCAGAGTTTGATCGGAAACTTCGAGTTAGGTTGAACAAGTTCGGAGTCCATCGCCGGAGGAGCCGGAGAGCCATTGGGAATGTTGTAGCAGAGCCGGCTGAGAGAACAGCTTGTTTGGTTTGGTTAAGCGGGTTAAACCCAGGAGTAACCCGGATTTTTTCCTTTTTATTTTAAAAAAGGATTCAGAAAAATGTGTTCCTATAATCTATACCTCTTGTGTTATTTTAATTCTTTTATTTTTAATTAATTTAATTTTTATTTTTTTATTACTTTGGTCTAATTACTAATAACATTTGTGTTCCAGTTCAAAAAAAAAAAATTAAATGTTTTTGACATAAAATAATTAGATCACAACAAGGGGTTGTAGTGTCCCCATTGAGCCTTTTCTCAAGTGTTTTTATTTTATTTTTTATTTATATATATATATTAGCATATGTCCGTACCTGAAGGTACGGTGTAAATAATGTTATAATTATAATATAAATGTAATTGTAACACTATTTAAATTTAAGATTAAAATACAATTATAAAAATATATTTAATAGACTACATTCTATAATTCCAAACAAATCAAATATAAAAAAAAAATTAAATATCAAATAATGCACACCAGCCAGTGCTCTGCAATTTAAAAGAAATACAAATGCTTACTTTAACATGGTTTGCTTACTTTAACATGGTTTAGAAAAATATTTTACAATCAGTCAAAATAATTGAATAAATATTTCAAAAACAATAACTCATAAAAATCTACATAAAAAAGAGTATACGACACTATGCAATTCTTACAAAAATCTATATAAAAAAATTAATAAATATTCGAAAAAAAAACTTTTTAAAAATGTTGAGAAACCATACTACGGGATTTGCATGTTCCTTTCCTTTACCAGAAGGGATAGCCTTTTCTGTCTCCTTTGATATTGCTTTGTGTTTTTCCTTTTTCTTTCCCCATAAAAAATAAGTAGAGTATATAATTCAAATATATTTTTAAAATGATAAGAAAATGCATGCGAATATAAGTTACTTGTAGGCTTACCTCACGAATGCGAATAGTATTAAGGTCACACTAATCGCGGACAACAACATTAACATTTCTTTCTTGAAGAAATTGAATCTATATATACAAAAACTTTAAAGTGATAAATAAAATTTTGTACACATAAATAAGAAAAAAAATCATTTATTTTTTGATATTACTGTTCGGCGTAAGTCTTCATCCACCTATAAAGTATGAGGGAAAAAACATTTATTAGAAGAAAATTAGATATGATAAGTTTAAAATAAATAAATAAATAGGCCTTGCATTATAAGAGAGGTATTTAAATTTATATGGAGGGAGAAAAAAAAAAAAAAACTTACTTGATCGAAAATAGTAATATTGTCCATAACTATTGTACTTCAACCTGAAATGTTTGGTTATATAATTATGACTGTTCGATAATGTATTTTAACAATCACATTAAAACGATAAAATTAAAATCAACCCTAGCAACATGAAGAGTATTAAAATGGGAACACAACAATTGTCCAAATTTGAACTCTTCTCTTCGCCAACTGACTTCAATTTTATAGTGTTGAAATTAAATTTAAATTTATCATTATCATTTAGAAAGTCCAAACATAAATGTATGCCATAAAAAAAAAAAAATTTAATCAGCAATTTATACTAACTCTCAAGTAAAACTAATCCAACACATTAAAAAATACAATGGAACATTTCTAAAAAAAAAAAAAATGGAACAAACAATCCCAAATTCATAATGCAAAATGAAAAGAATACAATCGATTGAGGTGCCTTTGGAAGGCACATATAGTTAGAAAGAAAACTAGCTATACAGTGTGTTCTCAATCGATTGTATTACTTGGTGGAAGTAACACACTAGCTAACAGGAACAAACATATTGGAAGGCATATAAGAACACACTACAAAATCAATTGTGAACATGCTCTAATCAGCAGCAATGTAGGACCTATAACGGGTCCTATATGTCTTCCAAAACAATTAAAAACTAATCATGGGACTAAAGATATCCAATTATTTTTTTATTTTTATTTTTATAGATGATCTACTGAACGGACCTTACAATATGAACGTTTCGAATAATTAAAAGTTGCTCCTCATAACTTGAGTTTTTCAAATTTGTTCTTTATAAAATTGATATCTGTAAATTCATTTTTTTAAGATCTTTCAAATAAGACTAATATTGATTTTTTTTTTTTTTTGGCGAAAGTAATCACTCAAAATCGCCTTCCGCAGTTTCATATGCATAAATCTAAAAACAAAAACAACAAAACAAAACAAAACAAAACTTGTCCAAAATAGATTACCAAGTGTAAAGTTATGACATGTTAAAGATGTAATCCCACAAATGTTTTTTTTTTTTTAAGTTTCAGGTATCTTTATCTATCCAAATTGATGTACGTATTTTTCTATTTTGAAAACAAATAAGTTAAAATAATTTAAACATATAAGTAAAAATTTATTAATTAAAATAAGTGGACAAATAGGTTAAGAATATGAGAAGATATGTTAAAATAATTTGGACAAATAGGTTAAAAAAAATTTACAAATAGAAAAAAAAAATATTGGCATACATAAGTTAATGGGGATAAATAAGTTCAAAAGAGTTACAATATACCTGGCTTAAAATAATTTGTACTGATAGATTAAAAAAATTTGGACACTTATATTAAAATTATTTGGATAGATAAGTTCAAATATTGGGACAGATAACTTCAAAAAATTTGGACAGATAGGTAAAAATATTGACATACATATGTTAAAATAATTTGGACACAAAAGTCAACAACATGGGGACAAATAATTTAACAATATGGGAACAAATATGTTCAAAAAATTTGCACAAACATGTAAAAATATTAGCATAAATATTAGCATACATAGTAAAATAATTTGTACAGATAGGTTAAAATTATTGAAACATGTTAAAATGATTTGGACCGATAGGTTCAAATATGGGACAAAGTTAAAATAATTTAGACAGTCAGATTCAAATAATTTAAACAAATATGTATATGAAGATGCAAAAAAAAATTCACTTATGATGTTAAAATCTCAATAACTCATACCTTTACGCTTGTTATTCCGTTTTAGACTATTGTTTTTAGGAAAATGTCTCGTAGCTCAAATTTTGTGGCTCAAAAGTGGCTCAAATGTCCAAAACGACGTCGTTTTGGCCATTTTAATGTTGTTCTGTACTCAAAACGACGTCGTTTTGACAATTTGAGCCACTTTTAAGCCACAAAATTTGAGCTACGTAGCATCGTCGTTTTTTATTATGGTTATTTCAACTGCCTTTTCTTGTCCCTTTCAAACCGATTCTACTTTGGTTTGGTATAGAATTAGGAGGAGATGGATGATAAGTAATATATGTATATTTTAGGCCAACTTTGACGATCTTGAAAAATTCAAAAAGATAAAAAGTAATTCAAAAAGTTAAAAGGTTAATACTGTTTATCAAAAAAAATATTAAACAAATAATATACATATATTAATACAAATCAAAAAATAAACTCATGGATTGGTACCGACGAAATCACGTCTATCGGATATCACTAAATACATGATCAAATTAGTTTTGTATAAAAATAGATGGTGTTATAGTTAACAAATACTGGATGGGTGTATTCCCCGCTCGAGCGCCAAAACCTCCGCTCGAGCGGACAGGCCAAAAATCTGGGCAACTAGTTTTGGGTTCTAAACTCAACCAACCTGAAACAAAACCGCCCAACACATCCTATAACCCAATATACAAAGTAAAGAGGATGCAAACTAGAAAATAAACAACTACCAACATTCACGGACACATGTCCGGATCACTGTACAACAAGGGTAAACCAGATGCTCATTATAAAGATGCTTTAAACATATTTTTATAAACAGATGTAATTTTGAACAGAAGTAATTTTTACTCCTTATAAAAACATGTTTTATAAAAATGGATATTACATGGAGTGCAGTAATTTTTGAGCAGATGTTTTAAAAATGAGCAGATGTTTTGTAAAAATTCAAAATTCCCAAAGTAATATTACTTCAAAATTTTGAATTAATGGATTCTGATTTTTTATAAAACAGATGTTTTGAATTCAAAAATTAAAATTTTGAATTCAAAAACTAATGACATAGAGTGCAGTAATTTTACAAAAACATCATCAAAATTGAGTGCAGTAATTACATCTGCTCCATTTTTGTTCAAAATTACTCCATTTTCAAAATCACTCCATTTTTGTTCTAAACATCTGCTCAAAATTACATTTGTAAAATCAAAATTACAGATGTTTTTATAAAAAATTTTGAATTCAAAATTACTGCACTCCATTTTTATAAAACATCTTCAAAACATCTGCTCATTATAAAAATTCAAAATTCCCAAAGCATGTTTTACTTCTTAAAAATGGATTTTGCACTCCATTTTTACTTTTTTAAGCATGTTTTTATATCTCTATAATTTTTATAAACAGATGTTTTTGATAAGTAATAAGAAGTAATATTACTTCTTATAAACAGATGTTTTTTACTTCAATGGTTGTGATACATGTTTATGTGACTGAGGGGATTGATGATAGTAAAAATGGAGTTAAACCCATATAAGGATAGAACTAATAAGAGGCAAGACCACAGAAATTAGAGAGGCTTTAGTTCAAATAGGTACACAATTCAAGTACCAAATGCTGATAATTTCATGCCTATTAAGTGACCAGAAATGCAATAAAAAAGGAAAGAACAAAGAGAACAATGGTAATACCATCTTGATCATTGAAAACAACTTCGTTGGAGGCACAGAACAGAATGAACCCGAACCAAAAAACCCAACAGCACAAACCCATGAAATGGACAGCTCAAGAAAACCTAACTGTCGATTCAGTTAAAAAATGGAACAACCTCTCAGACCCATTGAAACAAACACTTAATGAGTGTGAAACCTTGGATTGAAAAAGAAGATTAGAATAAGAGAAAGAGAAGCAATGGGTACAGAGACAAAATGGGTTGGGGATTAAGTAACTCGAGATCTGGACTCTGTTTTGAGTTGTAAAATGGGTTGTAATGGAAGTCTTTGAGTAGAGAGAGAGAGAGGTGGTGATGATGAAAGGATAGTGAGAGTAATGATCATGATTGTTTTTCATTAGGTGATAGTAAAAGTGATACAAAAAGAAAAGAAAAAAATGGTCGACTTGGTGATTGCAATCAAGAACACCACCAATCTCCTCCTCTATCTTCTCTCTCTCTACACTCTCTCGCTTTTTCTCTCTCTAAAGAGAATGGAGACCGAGGGAAATGGGAGAAGGGAGTGAAACACTGTTCATATAAAAAGATTCAGACCAGTCAAATGATGAAAATAAAACGCAAGCCTCTAAAATTTCAAGCAGAACCAAAATATCAAAAAAGATAATAAGAAAATATGAAAGCAAGAACAGATAGCAAGAATTAATTAGAACTATGAACACAACAGTAGGGGCAATCAAACAACAGAGTGATAGAGACCATATTTATTTATGATCGCAAGAACAATTGAAAAGTGATAATCAAACTCATTTATTTATGATCGCAAGAACAATTGAAAAGTGATAATCAAACAACAGAGCAAATGATCGCAAGAACAATTGAAAAGTGATAACACAACTTCGGGTCTTTAACCCAGGTCTCCGCTCGAGCGTAAAACACCCCGCTCGAGCGGCCACT
>NW_021024835.1:515449-533177 GCF_004153795.1 Camellia sinensis | reverse complement strand
AATCCGAAGAAAAAATAATTAAAAAATAGAAATCATAAACTGTGAGAAAACGAAGCATTAGAATCTCACCTGAATAAACTCCGGTTGCTGAGAAAACTGAGGAAAAGAAGAAAAAATAATGAAAAAATAGAAGAAGAGAGGAGACGTGGTTAAGTAGGAAGTTTAGCCCTCAACAGGTCTCTTTTATGATGAGAACAAAGAAGTGAGAGAGATAAGGATAAAATAGAGAGGAGACGTGGGTGAGTAGGAAGTTTAGTATTTGAGCAGGAAGTAAATGTAGATATATATTTGGGATTGATATATATTTAAAAGGGGTAATCTCGTCCGTCTATGTAAATACACAAGTGAATCATGACCATTGAAATGTCCTAGTAGGACAATTGTGTCTAACATATTTTCAAAAACCTTCCTGCTTTTATATATATATATATATATATATATAAATTTAAACCATTCAACACATAGGATTCATTGAATATACCTCATAAAAAAAAAATCAAATTAATCAAAAATTTGCAATCCTGTGATCAAATTCTAAATTTTAAAAAAAATATTAAGATCATGTTAATCGTTTATTTTTAAAAAATAAATATGCTTTTGTTACTAAGTTATAGATGTCAAATCAATTTGATTTTTTGCATTGATTATATACTCAACGAATTTTATAACATAAACGGTTCGAATTATTGAGTCAATTGAAATTACATATATAAAAAAAAATCAAATTAATCAAAAATTTGCAATCCTGTGATCAAATTCTAAATTTTAAAAAAAATATTAAGATCATGTTAATTGTTTATTTTTAAAAAATAAATATGCTTTTGTTACTAAGTTATAGATGTCAAATCAATTTGATTTTTTGCATTGATTATATACTCAACGAATTTTATAACATAAACGGTTCGAATTATTGAGTCAATTGAAATTACATATATCAAAATGACACAAGAACTGAATTAATGGGATTATTGTCGTTATTTGTCCATAAATATTTTTAAATTTTGAGTTGGCTTGAGTAAAAATTTATAATTTTGGATTAAATTTGAACTAGTTTGAACAAATATGCTAAATAATTAGAGTAAACTGACAGCCAAATTATATATTTAAATTTATAATAATAGTAAGTATACAAAAAATTATTAGAATGGCGTTAAAGTCATTTACATTATTATATTATATTAAATATATATTGTACGAGCATGAAATAATTTTCTTGTATAATCCTGTTGATCAAGTTTGCACTCCTCCAAACGTCGTCGCTTTACTTCCTAAAAACACAAACGTGAGCTAGTCGACAGATGTGTGCCGGATACCTCTTCGATGCCTAAGTCAGCAAATAGACAATAGACAAAAAGCTCTGTGTTTTTTAGAGTAAAAGTTGTGATACCTATACATAGGTCCTGCTACGAGCTTTTACAGATTTGGCCTGGCACAATCCTAATAGGATTTCAACTCTCTTTATAAGAGTCCTCCTAGGAATCACACTCACAGTGAAGAATGTCTATTCTGATAACACTCTACTTACTACCAACCAAGTGAGATAATTTTCTTCTTGTCCAAGTTAGTACGGTTTAACCGAGCTAGCTTATTTCTATCGTGCTCTTAACAAAGCAATGCTGTAAATGGCATTCGACCGAGCCACACCTAGCTCAGCCTTCCTTCTTACTAACACCTCGGCCAGCCACCAGGCCTAGCTCTAGGTAGCTCGGTCAAACCCCTCCCGAAGTCTCTGCCCAGTTTGGTACCCAAACGACCTAGGACTGAGCTACCCAAAGCCCATACCCCGGCAGAGATTAATGGATCGTAGCTTGGGCCAATTTTCTTTATAAATTACTCTCTCAATTGCCCATTAATTCCATCTGCAGAGCATGTTCGGGATTATGAACTTCTGGCCGAGCTAACGATTTCAGCCGGACTGGAGTCTGTTTCGGCTTCCTGATCTTTGCTTCAGTCGTACGACCTGACGCTTCAAAAAAGCCTATCACCACGTCCCTAACTGGACACGCTTTACACACCAATAGCTGACTTGTACCATGCCAGCCATTTCACATTACTCCAAAAAATTTGAAAAAGGCCCGCTGTTTTGTCTCTCACATAAATATGCCCCCTTCATTTTGAACAGTCACTGTTTTATTTGTTCATCTTCGTTTTTTAGAGCATTTCTGTATTTATGGGCTCTATACCCTCGCCTCCTGAGCTTCAACCCCTAACCAAGTAACGACTGTGTACGTTTTGTTGGTTTTCTTGCTGTTTGGACTTTGTTTTCACGTATTCACACTCGTAAGTTACTAATGCTTCTCTCTGATGTTGTTGTTTTATTTATTTCTGTACTTTCAACACTTAAATCTCTATATATGCGCGTTTATATGCACTAGAGTGTTGAGAAAATACCACAAACCCAAAACCCCATACTCAAGCTCAAAGGCATACCTACTGTTTTTTTGAAAAATATGATACTTGATCCAAAACCATGCTGTAACCGGACTAGGAGCTTGTTTGCAACTTTTAAGTTTGCACATGACCGAACTAGAAACGGGTTATAACCTTGCATACTAACCACCAACCGTGCTAGAGACCTTGAGTTGGCCCTTCTTCACGACCGAACTGAGAACTGCCTGTAACCCAAATGTAGACGAGCTAAGCTTTTTCTATTTTCTTTAAATTGGCTTTTTACTTAGCCCGGTTCAGTTGTCTTGGCATAACACTTTTTATTTCCACTTTGCAGACTTGATTAGGTTGGCCAGGCACACCTTTGCACCCTGCCCCTAAACGGCTTTGCTCAACCAAGCCAACCAAAGCCTTAGCCGCGTCGAGCTAGGCCACTGTCAACACATTAACAATTTTAAGTTAACATGGGTAAATATCGGTTTCTAGTGGACTCTCCTAGGGCCATGGCTGAATTCCGAAGGGACTACCAAATTCCTGATGACGTCCACCTCTCCCTAGCCGAACTAGAAACCACACCCTGGGGAAAACCGGACTTCGTTCCTTTTACCATGATATCGATCGTAGAACCCAGCCTTCAGTTTCCCGTTCAACCACTCATATGTGAATTCCTTAGGCAAACAAGATTGTGCCCAACCCAACTCTCTACAAATACTTATAGGATAATAAATGGCATCGCCGAGCTAAACTGCCGGCTCGGCCTCAACCTCGGATTGGCCAAGCTATTTTATTAATATTTACTCTGCCAAAATGACGACGGTTAGGTGTACTATCTTAGAGTAAAGAGAGGCCGAGAAAAAATAATAAAAAACACACCGAACAAAGACTTGAACAACGACGATTTCTTCTGGGTTTCTAGTAATTTTGAAGACCAGGTAGCCCATATACCGGCCTATAACATAAACTGGGATAAAAGGACTGCTGGTAAGAACATTTCGGTTCAATTTTTCTTTGTTGTTTTCAATTATTCACTATGCTAACCCACTATGTTCCTTACCTTTCTCTTCTGCAGATTTAAACCAACTTAAAACACATTACGCCTACGCCAATCAAGATGCCCTTCGCGTCACCCTCCGATACCGCTACTGAGATTGGGCCGAGCTCCTAAACTTCGAGCCGACCTACCTGTTTAGTGGAAAGAGAAAAACAGGGGTTTGCGCCACCCTCCGATACCACCACCGAGATTGGGCTGAGCTCCTAAACTTCAAGCCGACCTACCGGTATAGTGGAAAGAGAAAAACAAGGGTCACTAATTTTCTTCTTGAATCATGACCCGAACCGGACCCCACCTTGCCCTAGATCAACCTTATCCCTTTGACCGAAGAGTAAGAAATGGCCAAGAAGAGAGCCGTACGGGCTTTAATCACAGAGCAGGCATCCCAACCGAACACCGGGGTCTAGACTGAGCAGACCACAATCGGTCAAACTTTTGGAACGGTTGTTGCATTGCCCTCCTCCCGAGCTACCTCATCCCGGCCAAGCAAGAGGCCGCGTACCTCGACCTCTAAACCGCAACGCCTGATAGATGAAGAGGACACGAAACCATCGGAAACCAAGCCAACCATAACCCAACCGAAGTAAAGGGCTGACACCATCGGCCGTGCTAGCTCGTCTTTGGAGTGGGCGCCGGTCGTAACTTTCAAAGGCTGCGCAGTTACCGCGGCTGACTCTATTACAGCCGAAAAGGATCTTGCTCGCCTTTAGCCTATCTAAAAGTCTGTGCCTTCCAGCTGATATGGAAAGACCCGAAAGTTTGACCGAGCTAAAGGTGATTCGGTCTGCCATGAAGTCGATGGTCCTGGTAAATTCTGGTCTAGAAAAACTATTGTTTTTAGTCATCTCTTTGTGCGGTTTTAAGACTTACCCTTTTGTACACTTTTGTAGGCCATCTAGAAAAATCACGCTGCCCACCAGCGTGTGATCGAACTGCGAAAGACGGCCAAGGTAGCTGTTACTGAGGTCAAGACAAAAGAGGCTGAGCTAAAAATATTGAAGGCTTCCCTGGCCGAACTAAGTGCTTTGAATGAAAAACTCACCGAGCAAATCAACATGGCTGAGGCTGACAAACAGAAAGCCCTAGCCGAGAAAAATGATAGACACCTGCTCGAGCTTGCTAAGCTCAAGAAGAAGAAGGACGGCGAAATAAAGGCGCTGTAAAAAGAGATGGAGGATACGGAGGACCGGGGCTACAAGGAAGGCGAAGAAACCTATGTCGATCAATGTGAGGCTGCAAAAGACATTTTTATCAAGTGTGGCTAGAAGGCTATGGCCGAAAGGCTCGGTCAGTCGCACAACTCTGAAATGTTTCTCAATCCTCCTCCACATTTCATTCTGGTCTACATGACGAACTATGCGCATGCCATCTAGCAAAAATTCCTTCAAGTGGAAGCTGAGGGGGAGGAAGAGGTCCCAAACCCAGCCTATATTCCACCTGCCAACACTGATGCCGGTCGCCAGTCTTCGATGCCTACCCGGTCTGAAGTCCCTAACCACGCCGTGCTGAATTTTGACGAAGCGGTCTTGACCGATCAAACACGTGAGGGCGAAATGGGCGAAGTCAGGGTTAATTTTGATGTCGAGCTGGATGTGACAACCCTCACTACTGTTTACTAATAAAACCACTGATTACTGCTAAACTGAGACTGATCATGATAAGTAATTGAATTGATTGAAATTCTGAGTTAATTGATTGAGTGTGTTAGTTTAAATGCATGTTTATCTGTTTGACTGTTACATTACCTGTTCGTGTTTTATGTTTAAACTGCAAATTGAAGGCCTTATCGGTGGCCGAATCCGAAATTGACTAATGTTTTATGCTAATTAGAATTTATGTGATTTTATGGCATGTTTAATTGAAATGTGATTTGGCATGATTAAATTGAATTAATTAGAGTTGTATCACATTAGTTTGCCTTTATTTCCATTTTGCCACTTAGTGGGTTGTACTAGACCACTCCTTCTCTCACCCTTTGTATTGTCTTAGCACCTTTTCCTCATTCATTCTTGAGACCAAACCGTTTGAGAGAGGGAGAGTATAGTGCCTTTCGAGGCTTTATATGGCAGAAAATGTCGATCTCCGATTTGCTGGGCAGAAGTTGGAGATGGGCCTTTGCTTGGGCCCAAGATTGTACAGAAAACTACTGAAAAAGTGAAACTGATTCAACAGAGATTGAAAACCACACAAAATCGACAGAAAAGTTATGCGGATGTCCGAAGGCGAGTCAGAGAGTACGAAGTAAGTGATTATGTTTTTGTGAAAGTGACACCGATGAAGGGCCAGACTCGTTTTGGAGTCAAGGGTAAGCTAGCGCCGAGATATGTCGGACCGTATGAGATTATTGAAAAGATTAATCCGGTGGCGTATCAAGTAGCCCTTCCTCCTAAAATGGAGCATATGCATAACGTGTTCCATATTTCAATGTTGAGGGAATACCTTCGGGATCCCTTCCATGTGATTGAGCCTACCCGTGTAGTGCTAAGTGATGACTACACTTATGAAGAACGGTCCATACAGATTGTAAACAGACGGATCAAGAAGTTGAGGAACAAAGAAATTCCGTTAGTGAAAGTTGACTGGCAAAACCATGGTGGCGTGTATGCCACTTGGGAGAGGGAAGATGATATGATGAAGAGATATCCTGAATTGTTCCCACTGAATCCTGTTTTCTTCCAGAACGAAGGTAACTCGAGTTTGGAGGACCAAACTCTTTATAAGGTGAGGAGACTGTGATAACCCTCACTACTGTTTACTAATAACACCACTGATTACTGCTAAACTGAGACTGATCATGATAAGTAATTAAATTGATTGAAATTCTGAGTTAATTGATTGAGTGTGTTAGTTTAAATGCATGTCTATCTGTTTGACTGTTAAATTACTTGTTCGTGTTTTATGTTTAAACTGCAAATTAAAGGCCTTATCGGCGGCCGAATCCAAAATTGACTAATGTTTTATGCTAATTAGAATTTATGTGATTTTATGGCATGTTTAATTAAAATGTGATTTGGCATGATTAAATTGGATTAATTAGAGTTGTATCACATTAGTTTGCCTTTATTTCCATTTTGCCACTTAGTGGGTTGTACTAGATCACTCCTTCTCTCACCCTCTGTATTGTCTTAGCACCTTTTCCTCATTCATTCTTGAGACCAAACCGTTTGAGAGAGGAAGAGTAGGAGATTAAGTTGATTTCTTCAAGTCTTGCTTGAATCTAAAGGAATTGAAGAGCATTTACATATTTGAGCTTCTACATCTTGAATTCAAGACCTAAGGTAGAAAATTTACCTTCTTGTTTGTGAATTTAAGTTAATTCATGCATGGCTCACGGTAATTTAGTCATCTAAGGCTAGAATTGGTTCACAATGTTGAGTTGAGAAGTAGATCATGCATGCATGCTCTTATATTGAGGTTTTGAAGTTATTTTCCTGGAATTTGTTACATGCATGTCCACATTTTTGTTATAGTCCATGAACTCACCATGTTTTGAAGTTAAATCTTGCATTTGATCTTGTTTTAGAGCTTTGGAATTTCAAGGAACCCTTGCATGTGTTGAATTTGCATTGTTCTTCATGTTCTTGAAGTTTATTCGAAAATTGGGTTTAATTGACTCACCTTTGGGCCTTGATTTTACAAATTGAGCTTTGAATCATGTTATACTATGAATTTACAAGTGTTTTCCAGAAAAATGGCCCAAAAGGATCGAATTTGTTACATTAGAGTTGAGTTTTGAGCTTGAAATTCAAATCTAGAATTTCCAGATTTTGGACCCACGCTCGAGCGAGGAACTCCACGCTCGAGCGTACACTCTGAATACACGAAGTCCGCTCGAGCGAGGAAAGTGGAGCTCGAGCGTGAAATTCGTGTATACTTTGCATGCGTTTACAGTCCGCTCGAGCGAGAGAGTTCACACTCGAGCGAGGACTTGTGTCTCACGCTCGAGCGTGGATCGAGCGCCCGTCGAGCGTGATTTTTGTTCATCTAGTACTTTTACTGTAGCTTACAGTCCGCTCGAGCGACGGAAGTCATGCTCGAGCGAAGCTCATTTGTCTGCATGTCCGCTCGAGCGTAGAAAGCCACGCTCGAGCAAGACCCTTGTTTTCTGAAAATTTTGAAAAGTGTTTTAAAGTGCATCTTTGCATCCTCATTTCATCCTAGGCACTCCTAGGCCTAGTCTAAGGCATCTTAATGAGGATATTGATGTAGAACCACACTGTGGCAAAATAGGGATTAAGTTATTATTTCCCAACTTTGTAGCTTAGTGTGTGTTCGTTCTGTAACTGTGTAGGGTTGGCATCCGAGGACGCTTTAGCTGCTTATAGCCCAGTGCTCTGTGAGTAACAATGTTGTAAAGATATGTTCAATTGAGATTATTTTCTGAACAAAAGACTGTACTGCCTTATGAAATGACACTGTTTACTGAATGAATGTTTGTCCTATTTGTGAACTGTATTCGTGGCATCCATAGCAATTTACTGTTACTGAACTGTTACTGTTAGTGTTACAGAGATCTCTGTCGGTTCCCATGTTTAGAACCACTACTGTTTACTGATACGATGGCCATCATTGACTGCTCGGTTTGTTAAGACCTACTGTACTGTTTTGCTATTGGATGTACCACATATGACTATTATAGTTTCTGAATGACTATTATGGCATGAATTATAAGCCACAAACTGAATGACTGATATACTGATAAATGACTGTTTTCAATACTGAAAGGATATTCATTCCTAACCTCTTTATGCATATGTTATTCACTGGGATTTAGCTTACTGTTTATATATATATGTAGGTGTTCAGGCACCGGACCGGAGTTAGGAGCGTCGGATTAGCTCTTGTTTTGTCAAGCCAATCATCGTGCCTCACCTTGAGGTTCCAAGTGCTGCCAAGCTAAGGCTGCTTCGGGGTGTTTTAGATTTCCCATTTTCTGTATCTGTTTTGTATAGACTGTATAGACCTGTATTGTACCGTTATGGTAGGGATTTGGTCCCTAACCCGAATGTTTGTTTATGTATGTTCGTATAGTACCGTTTTGTTCTGAATGTGAATATGTTTTAAAAAAGTCTTTTTGCATACAGACTGTCACAGCTCATTGGACATCTTTTAGTTACTGTTTTGGCTTCCGCCAGCCCTTGTACTCTGTATTACTGTCTTACTGTTAAGCAGGCCTTCGGTAATCTCGGATTACTGGCCGGTTACGGTGCTAAACCCATAGGGGCGGTTCTGGGTTGTGACACTGGATGACCTCTTTACCTTATTTATTTATTTTTTTTATTTCTCTTTAATGAAAATGTAGTCGGGCTGCAAGCCCCTCCTCTTGTGTTTACTTCCCAATGAAATGAAAGAAAATTTTCTTTTTTACTACTTTTGTTCAGTTCACATCCCACCTTTTGTAATTATCTTCCAGTTAATGTTTTGCACTATGCCAAGCCAATCTAATTAGCCTGGCCTTACCTAAACCTGTCAACCTTCTTTGGCCGAGATAGTTATCTCGGCCCAAGAGTTCAAAAAATTTGGTCGGTTAAACCTGTCCACATTTTTCATCATAGATTCTTATCTCGGCTGAAATAGAAAAAGTGTTATTTAAACCTGCCAACCTTCTTTAGCCTAGATCCTTATTTCGGTTGAGGGAGAAAAAAGTCTTGGTCATACCTGCCAACTTTCTTCAACCTAGATCCTTATCTAGGCTGAAGAAGAAAAAATTGTTAGTTATTCCTGCTAACCTTCTTTAGCCCAGATCTTTATCTCGGCTGAAGAAGAAAAAAGTGTTGGTCATACCTGCCAACCTTCTTTAGCCTAGATCCTTATCTCAGCTGAAGAAAAAAAAAAGTGTTGGTCATTCCTGTCAACCTTCTTCAGCCCAAATCCTTATCTCGGCTGAAGAAGAAAAAAGTGCTGGTCATTCCTGGCGGCTGAAGAAGAGAACTGAATGTTTGGTCAAACCTGCCAACCTTCTTCAGCCTAGATCCTTATCTCGGTTGAAGAAGAAAAAGTATTGGCCATACCTGCCAACCTTGTTGATTCCCCCTAGCTGGCAATAACTAAGAACAACTTTTACAGTAGAAAGAATTGTGCTGGAAAAAACTACTTGCTTTATTTGAAAAAAGAAAAATTACAATTATTTTAAGAAAAAGCTAAAAATAAAATAGTTTGAGATTAGCTGTGTTCCATGGCCTGGGAATAGCTTTGTTGTCCATATCTTTCAAGTGATATGCCCATTTTCCTGCTAAATCAATCACTTTGTATGGTCCTTCCCAGTTAGGTCCTAACTTGCCATCTCCAGGTACCAAAGTGTTGCCCATTACTTTGCGCAGTACCCAATCTCTAATCTTGAATTGCCTCGGGTGCACTGTTTTGTTATATTTTCTGGATAACTCTTGCTAATATGAGGCAATGTGAACTAGTGCTCTTTTCCTTCTTTCTTCCGCAAGGTCAAGTTCCAAGGTTATGGCTTCACCATTCAAGTTTGGGTCAAAATTTTCACTTTTAATAATGGGGAGGCCTACTTCCAGCGGGATTACTACCTTCATGCCATAGGCCAAGAAAAAAGGCATTTTTCCAATTGATCACCGAGGTGTGGTATGGTAAGCCCATAAAACATGAGGAAGCTCCTCAGCCCACTTGCCTTTTGCTCTCTCCAACTTTTTCTTCAAACCGTCTAAGACGACTTTGTTAGAAGCTTCAGCCTGGCCATTCGCTTGAGGGTATATGGGTGTAGAGTTATAGAATTCTATCTTGTATTCTTCACAAAAGCCCCTGAAGATTTTGCCATCGAACAGAGTGTCGTTGTCAGATATTAGAGCCATGGGTATGCCGAATCGAGTTATGATGTTTTGTCAGACGAACTTCTTAATGTTTTTCTCTTTTATAGATGCGAGTGTTTTTGCCTCCACCCACTTTGTGAAGTAGTCTGTTGTTGTGAGAAATAACTTTCTATTGCCGGGCATAGTTGGAAGTGGTTCCACTATATCCAGGCCCCACATTGTAAAGGGCCACGGGCTGGTCAATGGTAAAAGCTCTCTGGCTGGTTGATGTATTTGGTGCGCGAACTTTTGACATTTCTCGCACTTTTTGACATATTTTTCTGAATCTGCTTGCATGCATGGCTATTAATATCCTTGTGAAATTGCTCTGTAGGCCAATGATCTTCCCCTTTGGTGGCTTCCGTAGACGCATTCGTGTATTTCGAACAAAAATGCCTCGACTTTACTGGGATGGACACATTTCAGGTAAGGTCTTGTGAATGATTTTTTGTACAATGCTAGTGATGAAGAGAGCCAAAATTCCTGTGATTTTGCTCTAATTTTGTTGGTTTCTTTCTTTTATTCAGGTAAGATTCCATTTTTTAAAAATACTATGCTGGGGTCCATCCAGGATGGGCCTAGTTCGGCACAACATGCCTCGACTGCTTTGGGTTCTTCAATACTTGGTCTGGGTAGGAAGTTGATCAGTAATGGGTGTGGGATAGATGTATCTGCCATTGATGCAAAACCGACCAGCTCGTCGGCTTTCCTATTTTCCTCTCAGCTGATTTGCTCTATTTAGACTACTTCGAAATTCATGATCTCCTTTCTGACCAACTCTTGGTACTTAGCCATCCTATCATCTTTTGCCTCGTAGTCGCCTAAAATCTGGTTGACTACCAGCTAGGAGTCACTGTACACCATCAGCTCGGTGGCCTTCATATAAAGTGCTGATTTTAAACCTGCTAGCAATGCTTCATAGTTTGCCTTGTTGTTGGATGGTAGGAAGCCAAGGTTGATTGTCTGTTCAATTGTTAGGCCATCCGGTGACATGAGGACTATACCAAGTCCTGCACCGTGCCTGTTGGATGCTCCATCCACGAAGAGTTTCCACATTTCTCTGACGAATAGCTTCCAGCAAGTAGAGGGATCGGATGATGTCTTGCGATCAGGGGTGTTGCTGATGTTTTCTTCCAAGTCGATGTCTGCTGTTAGGGTTTGATCTTCACTGTCTGGCTGCCTCAAGTCTTTACTTTTTGGTAAGTCCCTACTAAGAACAGCATGATCTGTTCCTTCTTCCCTGTCCTCAAAGCTGTATGGCCTGCTATGCAGCTGGGCGTCCTACTTTGGGGGTTGTGCAGTTCCTACGGCACTTTCCCCCCTTCTTTTCGGTTGCCCTGGTCAAGTCGATCGGGCAGACATGATGATTTCTTGGTATGAACTCGGCCACAAAGTCTGCCAAAGCTTGGGCTTTTATTGCGGTACTTGGTTGAAACTTGATATTGAACTGCCTTAACTCCACTGTCCATTTCAAGATTTGTCCAGAAAAATCCACCCTCTCAAACAAGGCTTTTAAGGGAAAGCCGTTGGGACAATCACGGTATGGGCATGGAAATAGTGTGACAACTTCTTGAAGCCATCATCAAAGCCAAGGCCAGCTTTTTCCATGGTAGGTACCTTGTTGCAACGTCCTGTAAGGTCTTGCTAACATAAAAGATAGGCAGATGTTGTATTCCCTCTGCTCTGATCAACGCTGCGCTGACTGCATGCTGTGAAACTGCTAAGTACAAAAAGAGCTCTTCTCCTGGTACCGGGGTTACTAACAACGAAGGAGAGGTCATGTAGTCTTTCAAGCTTTCTGGGGCACGGTCACACTCATCATCTCACTTAAATTTGGCCTTCAGTGCCTGAAAGAATGGTCGACACCTTTCTGACGACCGACTTATGAACCGGTTGAGCGCGGCTGCTGGGCCGGTGAGATGCTGTACTTCTTTGACTGTGTTGGGCCTCTCAAGATCTTGGATGGCTTTGATCTGAGAGGGATCAGCTTCTATACCCTGGTTGGTCACTAGAAAGCCCGGGAATTTGCCTGACCCTACGCCGAATGCGCACTTAAATGCATTTAGATGCAATTTGTGGGACTTCAAAATTTGAAACATTTCATCTAGGTCCCTGAGATAGTCCTTCTCATCTCTGCTTTTGACCACCATGTCATCTATGTAAGCCTCCATTGTTTTGCCTAACAATGGTTCAAACATTTTGGTGACCATCCGTTAGAATGTAGCCCTTACGTTTTTTAGGCCAAAAAGCATGACCTTGTAATAGTATAGTCCTCTGGGTGTTATAAATGACGTGACCTCCTGGTCCGGTTCGTACATAGCGATCTGATGGTAACCCCAATACGCATTAAGGAAGCTAAGTCGGTTATGCCTTGCTGTCAGGTCCACCAGTTGGTCGATCCGCGGTAGGGGAAAACTGTCTTTTGGGCATGCTTTGTTAACTGTTTTATAGTCCACGTAAACGCGCCATTTGTCGTTCTTTTTGGCACTACTATAGTATTATAGATCTACCTGGGATAGTGTACTTCTTTGATTGCTCCTACTTCTTTCCCACTTCATCTGCCATTATCTCTACGTGGTGGAGTGCCGATCGGCGAGTGCGCTGTATAATTGGTCTAGCAGTTGGATGGACATTAAGTTGATGGCAGATGAAATTAGGGTCAATGCTAGGCATGTCGTATGGTGTCCAGGCAAACATTTCGATATTAAAGGTTAAAAATTCCATGACCTCTATTCTTTTAGTGCTGGACAGGGATGAGCCGAGCAAAAAGAACTTCTCTGGGTTCTTTTCATTTATCCTTACCTCTACCAAGTCTTCCACTGCCTTCTGTTCGGCTGCTTTGTCGACATCTGCAAACAGTTTGTTACTTTCTGGCTTCTCTACCATCTATACAAACCCTTTTGCAGCACGGCTGTCGTTTGCCGTGACGAAGCACTATTTTGACATGATTTGGTCTCGTAAGACTTCTTCAATCACTCCGGTTTCATTGGGGAACCGTAATGCCTAATGGTAGGTTGATGCCACCGAACGTATGGCGTGCAACTATGCCCTTCCCAAGATTATGTTGTAAGTGGAAGAGACCTTCAATACCCAAAATTTCACCTATTTTGTCATTGTTCCTGCCTTGACTGGCAGAATTATCTTACCCACTGGCCATTCTGGCATTGAGTTAAAACGGACGAGGGGAGATGTCGCAGGCGCCAAGTCTTTGTCCTCCAGTTTTAGTTGCTTGAAGGTCTCGTAGTACATTATCTCGCATGAGCTTCCTTAGTCAATTAGAATCCGTTTGATGTCGAAATTCTTGATGCGCAAAGTGACCATCAGTGCGTCATTGTGAAGGGAATGTAGCCTTGTTAGATCCTTGTTTGAGAAGAATATGACGTTCGTGGCCTCCGTTTTTCCCTTTTTGACGGTAGGTTGTGCACTTAGTACCTCCCTCAAGTGTTTAGCCTTGTTGATTATCCCTCTAAGCTCACATACTCACTCAGGTTCGACGATTCCATGTATAACGTTGATTATGCCTTGAAGTGGGCCGTCGACCAGCATCCCGCTCGGCCTGCTGTGGTCCTGGGGGGTCGGCTGTGTTCCCCTTTCTATATACTAGTCTAGGTGACCAGCGGCCATCAATTCCTCCAAATATTGCCTCAATGGTGTGCAATTTTCAGTTCGGTGCCCCTTTTCATCATGTAAGGTGCAACGGTACCTCGCATCGTAACCTCTTTATGTTTCTCCCAACTTAGCTGGCTGCCGAATGAAGGGTTCATCACATATCTCGTTAAGAATCCGGTAGATAGGTTTGTTGAATACTGTGGTAATGGTAGTACAGACTCTCAACTTTCTTATTTGGAGGTCCTCTTTGTTGGTTCGTCTGCCTCGTCTATTCTTGCTTGGTTATTCTACCATGTTGACTTTTGCTGTAATCTTTTTATCTGGCATCGTTGTTATGCCAGATTTTGCTTTAGCGCGGGCGCTATCTTCTTCTACCCGGATATGTTGATGCACTCTCTCCATTAGGGCCTCCATCGTGAGGGGTGGCATCATCGTTATTGAATCCCTCAACTTGTTACCGACCGGTAAACCCCGTTTGTACTATACGATGGCAAGGTTTGTAGGGCAATCCCCAATCTGGTTGAAAGTCTCCCAATATCGACTATTGTAAGACCTCAATATTTCCTTCTCGCCCATGTCAATGGAGAGTAGCTGGTTTATCTCCATTGGTGTCTTAGTATTTGTTCTAAATCAAGTCACAAATGCCTCTGCCAACTGCGCCCATGAGGCTATGCTGCCTTCTGGCAGCCTTTCGAACCATGTTAGACCCAGGTCACTAAGGTTGGAAAGAAACAAGATACACATTAGAGCCTCGTTTTGCCGATATATTGCCATAACGGGGCGAAAGTGGCTTAAGTGCATGTAGGGGTCTGACTTTCCCTCATAAGTAGTGAGTTTGGGCTAGTGGAAGCCTGAGGGTAGTGGTGCGCTCTCAATTATTGGAACGAACGGCGAGCTTTGTAACCTTGCTAGCACTTTATCTGCTGGTTCGTACGCAAGGGGCGGCATTGGCATCCCTACCTCGGCACTCCCATGTGTCCTAAGGGCTAATCGCTGTAGGGCTGAAACCCTATGAAGGTCGCGAGCCCTGGTGTCCTCTTTCCATCGGGCCTTCTCAAATTGCATTGTTCACAGGTTTGTTGACCTAGGCAACTCCGTGTGCCTAGATGTCATTTGGTGCGTATGCGAGGGCCAATAGCTACTTCCTTTCGCATGCGACCTTTCAGTTCTCGTTCTCTCAGACCTAGAGTAACGAGTCTTGGAAGTCCTTGATTGAGTGTCGCTTGTTCTGAGGCTCCTACTTTCAACTTGTGATGGTGTGACTTGTCTGTCACGATCTTTCGAGTGGTAAGAGAGCGTGTCGCCTTTGCGCCATTCTTCTGTCGCCACCCCTTTACCCTTTATCTGGCGCTTCATAGTCTCCATGTCTGCCGCCATCTTCCTTATTAATTCGTTTTGCTTCCTCACGCGATCCTCTAGAACCTGAGGATCCAACCTCCGCCTTTGTCTTTCAGGACTTTGAGAGCGATGAAGACTGGTGCCCCGTCTCTCTCGTGTGTCCCTCTTGGAGTTCCTTCGCTGGAGGTGTAATTCTGCCATGGATGGGATAGTAGGTAAACCTTCACGCCTCCCGCCTTCTTTCGGGGTTTTCCCATCTATAGCGGATTGTAACAAATCTTCATTGTGCGCCATTGATTTCAACTAATGAGTAAAACTTGATCAAAAGGTCTTGTTCTTTATTCTTCCCACAGACAGCGCCAATTGTATGAGCATGAAATAATCTTCTCGTATAATCCTGTTGATCAAGTTTGTACTCCTCCAAACGTCGTCGCTTTGCTTCCTGAAAACACAAACGTGAGCTAACCGGCGGGTGTGTGCTGGATACCTCTCCGATGCCTAAGTCAGTAAATAGACAATAGATAAAAAGCTCTGTGTTTTTTAGAATAAAAGTTGTGATACCTGTACATAGGTCCTGCTACGAGCTTTTATAGATTCGGCCTGGCACAATCCTAGTAGGATTCCAACTCTCCTTATAAGAGTCCTCGTAGGAATCACACTCACAGTGAAGAGTGTCTATTCTGATAACACTCTACTTACTACCAACCAAGTGAGATAGTTTTCTTCTTGTCCATGTTGGTACGGTTTAACCGAGCTAGCTTATTTCTGTCGTGCTCTTAACTAAGCAATGCTGTAGATGGCATTCGACCGAGCCACACCTAGCTCGGCCTTCCTTCTTACTAACACCTCGTCCAGCCATCAGGCCTAGCTTTAGGTAGTTCGGTCAAACCACTCCCGAAGTTTCTGCCCAGTTTGGTACCCAAACGACCTGGGACCGAGCTACCCAAAGCCCATACCCCGATCCTTAGTCTGGCCCAAAACAGAGATTAATGGATCGTAGCTCGGCCCAATTTTCTTTATAAATTACCCTATCATATATCATAAACACAAATAATACAATACAAAATTATTTTTTTTCTCATTTAAAATTTATAAAGACCAACATAGCGCATATAAAATTTTCAATTTTTACCTCTCTGACATTTTATAAATTATTTAGTTTGATGTTATTAATGATTTTAAAAAAATAAAAAAAAGTAATATAATATAATCTTAATAAATTAATTAAATTAGTTGGAAAAAAAATACATTTTTTTGTGTGCAATTAAGATAATTTGGGGAACTTGGGCAATAACTCAAGTTAAAAAAAAAACTAGAATCAAAATTAAATTGCCTTTTTTTGCTTTAGAAATTCCAAAATTTCATATTTGAATTTTGATTTTTTAAAAATATTTTTTCATTAATTATTTTTAAATTTGAATCCACTTATATATTTTAAAAATATATCATTGATTTTTTTAAAATTTTTAAAAATAAATTTGCTTGGTTTGGGTTTTCAGAAAATTCTAATTTTTTGTTTTTCACATTTTTTTTTATTTTTATTGAATTTTTTAAATATTTTAAGCAATTTTTTTTTTTTAATTTTTAGACTCACCTAACATAAATACACTTAAAAAGTATAGTTTTTATGAAAAAATCTTTAAAAAATTTACTAAACACCAAAAATATAAAAATTTAGTATATTTTTCATACTTTTGTGTATTTATTAATTTTTTAAAATATTTTTCACAAATATTTATTTTTTAGATACATCTAAGTAAGATACATCTAAAAAAGTAAAAAAAATGATTAAAATTTTAAAAATATTCACTAAAAACAAAAACACGAGGAAAAAAAACTTCAATTTTTAAAAAACATAATTCAAAAAATTCGAACTAAACACACTGAATATTATTTTTGTATTTATATAACTAACCAATTATTAATAAAAGTGAAAAGAAATTTATAAGAAGGTTGTATGTAATTTTTTTGAAGAAAAAAAAAAAAAATTCTCAAATTCCCGGATTGGTACCGTGCCCTGCCCTAAAAAAATCACCACTGTGCATGAAGAAGACCATTCTGTACTCTGTGAATCCCATATGGGGTATACATACAGACACCCCAATACACATACAACATGGAACTCCGTACACATCAAAATGCCTAAACATGGATTATTCGTGGATCTGACAGTCAATTGTAGCCCATTTGTTTATTCTATGAGATCTCCCACCAAAGCCTTCTTGAAATGTTCAAGCATCTACGCCCAACAGGTAAGACAATGCATTCTTTTGTCATTTTTATTATATTGTTGTTATATTTAAATATAAAATTGTTTCAGGGTTTTATGCTAAATTGACTTGGTTTGTTTGTTTGCAATTATATGACATACAAGTTTACTTTTATTGGATAAATTGTAGGGGTGTCAGCAAATTTTGTAAGTTTTTGGGTCTCTTCTGTAAATCATGTGTTTTGTACAATTTTCAATATTATATGCCACGGAGCTGCTGGGTAGCTTGAATAAGGAGTGGCTTGAAGCACTTTTTTTTTTTTT